>RJWT010021501.1:0-17551 GCA_004365215.1 Cuniculus paca | reverse complement strand
TTCTCTTCCCTTCCCTTCCCTTCCCTTCCCTTCCCTTCCCTTCCCTTCCCTCCTCTCCTCTCCTCTCCTCTCCTCTCCTCTCCTCTCCTCTCTTCTCTTCTCTTCTCTTCTCTCTTCTTTTCTTCTTTTTCCTTTTTTCCTTTCCTGCTCCCCCCCCAGTTCCCCATCCCATTTGACCATTTTCTTCCTATTTCACAATATCTATTATACATTTTGGTCCTTATATATACTTTTGGTTTCTCACAACAGAGAAATCATGTGATATTTAACCATATTTGTCTGATTTATTTCCCTTAAGAGTATGATCTCAAAGTGCATCTATTTACCTAGAAACGTGTCAAGTTTATCCTTTATGGCAGAGTAGCACTCTATTGTAAATAAAAGCCCTACATCTTCTTTAGTCCAATCATCAGTTGATAGGCATTTGGGTTGTTTCCAAGATTTGGCTATTACAAACTGTGCCACTATAAACATGGGTGTGCATATATTGCCATGGTATGCTGCTTTTAATTCTTCTGGGAAAATACCCAGAAGGGGAATAGCTGGGTTGAATGGGACCTTCAGTCTTAGTTTTTTCAGGCATCTCTGCAATGATTTCCACAGGGATTGCAACAGTTTACACTCCCACCAACAGTGGAGAAGGGTTCGTTTTTCCTTATAACCCCACCAGCATTTGTTATTGGTTGATTTCCTGATGATAGCCATTCTTTCTGGAGTGAGATGGAATCTTAGTGTTGTATTAGTTTGCATCTCTTGAATGACTAGTGATGCTGAACATTTTTTCATATATTTATTTTCTGTTTCTACTTCTTCATCTTAGAAGTGTCTATTCACCTCAGATGCCCATTTTTGGATTGGGTCTTTAAATTTGGGGGTCTGAGGGCCGGGGATCTAGCTCAGTGGTCTAGGCGCCTGCCTGGCAAGCGCAAGGTTGTGAGTTCAATCCCCGGTGCTGCAAAAAAAAAAAAAAAAAAAAAAAAAAGAACCATCATATAAATTTGGGGGTCTGAATTTTTTTAGTTCTTTGTATTTTCTAGATATTAATCCTTCGTCTGAGGAACACCTGGTAAAAATATTTTCCATTCTTTGAGTTGTCTGTTCATTCCACTGGTGATTTCTTTTGCTGTGCAAACATTTTTAAAATTTTTTTTATTTTGAAGAGAATAAAACCAAGTGAAATAAAACAACACAGTCAATCAACACAAAACAATGAACTTGATACAGGACTTCAAAAGAAGATAAAAGGAAATCAATAATGGCTACTGTAATGCCTCTTGTTATCTTCAAAATAACTGCCATACCAACAGACATAATAAAATCAAAAAACCGGAACAGAATCAAACCAATCAAAACAAAACAATGAATATGATACAGGACTTCAAAACAAGATAAAAGGAAAACAACAATGGCTACCATAATGTTTCTTATTATCTTCAAAGTAGCTGCCTATACCATCAGACATCATAAAATCAAACAAAACAAAATAGAATAAAATCAATAAAAAAAAACAATGAAAGCAATACAGGGCTTCAAAGCAAGATAATAGAAAATCCACAATGGCTACCATAATATATTTTGTTATCTTTGAAATAGCTGCCCATGCCTCAAATATAATAAAATCAAACAGAATGAAATCAAACTAAGCAGAACAATGAAAACAATACAGGGTTTCAAAACGTGATAATAGATTAGCAATGGCCACTGCCTTCCTTTTTTAGACATTTCCACCTTTTTCACTTTCACAATATCTATTGTACATTTTGGATCCAACTCCTTTAGTTTTTTACACTAGGGAGACAACACGATGTTCACTAATGTGACTCTGAACCATTTCACTCATGAGAATGATCTCAAGTTGTCTCCATTTACCTACAAGAGCCTCGAGGTTATCTTTCTTTATAGCTGAGTAGGTTTCCATTGCATAAAAATGCCATATCTTTCTTATCCATTCTTCAGTTGATGGGCAAGCTACCCCTACTTTTTTCTGGTTCACTGTCACAGAGAGCATTGTTTTCTCTCCTTTGACTTTCAGTCTATGAATTTTCTTTTGAGTTAAATGTGTTTCTTGTATAAAGAATATTGATAGATCCTGTCTACTGGTCCCCTCTGCCTGTGTTTCTTTTTATTGGTGAATTGAGACCATCTATATTAATGGTTATGGCCAACATGTACTGGTTCATCTCTGCCATGCTTTTGTCCTGCTGTTGGCTGCCTGCTTTTCCCCTCCATTCAATTGTCTGCCCTGCTCAGTGATCCTCCTCTGCCATTGTTCCTGGAACCATGGTCATTTTTATCTCTCCTTAAAATGTCCTTTAATATTCTTTGTAGAGTTTGTTAGGCAGTCATGAATTCCTTCAGTTGTTCTTTGTCATGGAAGTATCTTGTTTCTCCATTAATTTGAGAGATAAATTTTGCAGGATACATCAATCTAGGTTGGAAGCTGTTTTCTTTCAGGACTTGCAATACTTTACTCCAGCCTCTTCTTGACTTGATGGTTTGTGTTGAGAAGTCTGTCATGATTCTGATGGGTTTTCCTTTATAAGTGATCTGTTTCTTTTCTCTAATGGCTTTTAGTATTCAGTTCTTGTGTTGAATTTCTGGGATCTTGATTATTATATGTCTTGGTATAGATTTGTTTTGGTTATGGCTAGCTGAAGTTCTGTATGCTTCCCTTATCTGAATTGCACTTCCCTTTTCTATGCTTGGGAATTTTTCTGCCAGTACTTCTGTAAATAGACTTTTTATTCATTTGTGTTGACCCCTGCTTTTTCGTTGACACTTATTATTCTTATCTTTCTTTGCATCGTCTTGCAGCCATTGAATTGTTATTTCCTGGTTCCTTACTATTTTTAAGAGATCTTTCCTTTCATGATCGCAAGCTGCAAACCTGTCTTCAAAGTCTGAAAGTCTATCTTCAGTTTCTTTCAAGTGGTTTTGCCAGCTTTCAATAGAGTTTTAGTTTTCTGGATATCTCTTTGAATCTGTTTCATGTATTCTAAATCCTTCTTGTATTGTTCATTCAAGGTTTCCCTCATTTTTCTATGCTCCTCTATTTTTTTTATCTGTGTCTTCTCTAGAGATCTTAGCAATTCTTTCATTATGTTTTTCATTTTTTCTTTTACCTGAGATGGTATTTCTGTTTTAATTTCTTTTATAGCCTCATGAAGTTTTTGCTTTACTTCAGTTGCCATCACTGCAGAAACTTCAAGTGTGCAACTCCCAATCTCTTCTGTGTTTACATCTCTGGGACTTGCTCTGCTTGGATTGGAGGCCAGAGAGTGCCTTTTGCTACTTTGTCTTGACATTTTCTTGGGTTCTGCCAACAATCCAGTAGCAGGGTCCCAGGCACTTCCCGCATTGGCTACAATTTTTCCAAAAGATAACTGTTTGGTTCTCCTGGCCAGTGCTGGCTACAGGTATCTGATGGTGGCCATTGGGTGCACTGATATGGGGCTGGCTGCTGCTTTTCCCAGCCTGCACTGGCTACCAGTGGTGGGAAGCATCCCAGATGGCGGCTGCTGTTTGCACAGGGGCAGGGCTGGCCACTGCCTCCAGGACCTGAGCTGGTTATCAGTGGGAAGCATCCCAGATGGCAGCTGGTGTGCATGTGGGGGCACGGCTGGCCACTGCCTCCCCTGTGCAAAAGCTTTTTAATGAGATGAGATCCCAGATGTTAGTTCCTTGTGATATTTCCTGCACAATTGGGGTTTTGTTCATAAAGTCTTTGTCTACACCTATATTTTCAAGAGTTCTATCTATTCTGTCTTCTAGAACATTGTGTTTCTGTCTTAATATTTAGATTTTTGATCCATTTCAATTTAGTGTAGTGCATGGTGAAAGATACAGTTCCAGTTTTAATCCTTGGCAAGTGGAAAGTCAGTTTTCCTAGCACCACTTATTAAAGAGGCTTTCTTTCAGGGAAGGTGTTTGGCCCCTTTGTCTAATCTAAGATAAGGTGGCTAAGTATGTCTGGAGTTGTTTCTATATCTTTTAATCTATTCCACTGACCCTCAGGCCTGTGATTTTTTTCCCCAGGACCAAGCTGTTTTTATCACAGTAGCTTTGTAGTATAATTTCCAGTCAGGAATTCTGATGCCCTCTGCCTTGCCTTTGTTGCCCAGAATTGCTTTTGCTGTTCTAGGTCTCTTCTGGGTCCAAATGAATTTTAGGATTGTTTTCTCTAATTCTGTGAGGTATCCTATTGGTATTTTGATTGGAATTTCCTTAAATCAGAATAACAACTTTGGAAGTATGACCATTTTCACTATGTTGGTTATTCCTAACCAAGAACAAGGGATAGCTTTCTCATTTTCTGATATCTTCTTCAATCACCTTATTCAGAGTACCGCAGTTTTCAATGTAGGGGCTAGCTTGATTCCTATTTTACTTTCCTTGCTATTGTGAAAAGTGTTATTTCCATAATTTCTCTTTCAGTGAATTTGTTGTGCAGAGGAATGCTATTGATTTTTGAGTGTTGACTTTGTATCCAGCTATACTACTGAATTTGGTTATTAAATCTAGAAGTCTTTTGATGGAGTTTTAGGGTTTTTTATATAGAGTATCATGTCATCTGAAAATGATAATTTAACTTTTTCCTTTGCTATTCTTATTCCTTTTATTTCTTGCTCTTGTGTAATTGCTCTGGCTAATGTTTCCAGGACCACATGGAATAGGAGTGGTGATAGTGAACATCTTTTTCTTGTTCCTGATTTTAAAGCAAAAGCTGTCAGTTTTTGACCATTTAGTTTAATGTTGGCTGTTTATTTGTCACAGGTAGCTTTTATCAGAATGATATAAAGACCATCTATTCAATTTTTAATGTAGGGTTTTTTTTTTATTATGAATGGATGTTAGATTTTGTTTAATGCTTTTTCTTGCAAAGAAAAGAATCATAATCAGAATATTTCCAAGAATCCCAAAGGAGAAAAGGTCAGAAACCAAATAATCATTATGAAAACTTGCAATGATGGAAAAATGGTAATAAAAAGGCAATATTTGGAAGGGCATGGATTGAAAATATTTATGTGTATTTTATAAGTATATATTTTAACTTCTAATTTATATGAACAGTATTGTAGAAAGACAAGATCCTTTTTTTTTTTTTTGAGACAGGGTCTTGCTGTGTGTTCAGGCTGCCAGTGAACCACATAGTTGAGGCTGGCCTTGAACTCACAGCAATGCCTCAACTTCCTGAGTGCTGGGATTACAGATGTGCATCACCATGCCCAGCCTAAAATTTCTGGAAAAAAACATTAATCTATAATACTGGATAATCTCAAGGATTTTTATATTGTAAGCAAATGGACAAATAAACTGTTATTCTTCAAAGCAAAAGGCAGGTTGGCTTATAGGCTTAGAAGATACAGTATTGGCCTCTGAAGTGATGGGTTAGTATGCTTAATATCCAGTATAACAAAGATAGTGCCTTTCTCAAGTGCAAATGGCAGACATCCTTACTGCCCATTATAAAATATCCTGGCTCTCCAAGCTGAGTTCTTTTCCTGTAACACAATAAACTGTACATTACAACTGTCATCTGGGCACAACTGAGTTCTCTTGTGGAAGCTGATGCTTAAGGAACCAAAACAAAAATTCTAATGCGCTGGCTACTGTTATTACTGACCTCTGTCTCTGACCCAAGAGTCTTATCTTTTCTTCCAACATCCATGAAACTATGGTAGCATCATTTGAACTAGCAAAAAAATCTCAAAATCTTCGTAGTTCTCAATGATACTGACATTTGTAATTGGAAATATCATGTTTTCTTCTCTGAAATTTTGGTAAACAGTGAAAAACTTTCATAAGTTTAAAGCAGAAATTTTTCAAGGTGTATTCACACTGCTTTCACTGTCATGTAGACAGGAGACAGAGATGTATGAGTATGTCTCATTGGCTACCATGGTGAGCCCTTAAAAGTACCAGTGTATGGCACAGGGTAGGGACCTGCAGGATTTTCCAAATTCTCATTTGTCCCAATCAATGAATTGGTGAAGAAAATCGTGGATGTGAAATATTACAATTTATTTCAGGATAGAAATAAGACAAACAAAAGAAATAGGAGAAGCAGCAGAAAAGAAGTGCTAGGGAGAAAAGTGCTGGAAGGAAAAAGAGGAGATATGTCCTGCAAACAGAATGGACCACTGCAAGAACAAGAGGGCAGCAGCCCTCAAGCAAATGGCTGCTGTCCTTTGTGTCTTTTCTGACAGTTGACCTGTGGCTCCATTTGATCTGTGCCAGAAGATTGATATGAGGTGCTAGGTTTGGTGTATTCTAGTTCAGAAGATTGGTACGAGTGCAGGGCTTGGCTTGATCCTGTGTCAGGCTCAGGTGCTGCTGTTCCGTGCCTGTGGTTAGTCTGTCTCCTCAACTGGTGGGTCATGCCCAACTATTCCAGCAACTTTACCATACCCTAGCTATTACGTCTCCCCCTGAGAAACATAAGATCTCTGTTTAGATACATCTACTTCCTGCTGAAAGGGACTACTGGCCCTCCCTACTGGGGATTATGTACTAACTACCTTAGGATGATGTGGCTCACTAGCTGGCCTGAGATGAACTTGTCAGAAAACCATAAGGAGCTTGTATCTGTATGTGAAGCACTGTTGAGTTATCCATTTAATGAAAGAGAGCTCAGTGGACATGAAAAGGGTGTTAGGCTACCACTGGCCAAGTAAACTGCGATAGATTAGGAGTCATTAGTGACTTTACTTATGTATCCTGGAGGTAGAATTGGAGTTTTGATTTCTAAAGAGGAACCTCAGATCTTCCAGAGATTCACAGGAGTAGCCTTAGTCCTTCTAATGATTTTCTTCAGATATTTCGGGTGGAGATAGCTTTATCTAAGCCATGGTGGTTGCGGAGTCGACAAGCATGGCAGACCTGTCAGGTGGTCACTGCTAACCCTAGCCCTGTGAAAATTCAAGTGACTACTTCCCACATGGAAAGAATCATGAAGGATATTTATAGCCTTCTGCTGCATTCCTTGAGGAAGGACCAGTTTGTTTTCTAAATACCACCAGTGTCCCTTTTTAACTCCCCCTTTGTTCTAAGTCTCATTTATCTTCTTGGGGAGTATATACTGGTTTTAATGTTTCCTCAGGAGTAGGGAACAAGGCGAGGGTCTCGAAGGGCTGCAAAGCTGCACTTCTTCCCTCGCTACTGATTTCCCAAAGAGACAAATCCCTTTGTTGTTCCCAAAATGAATGACCTTTGGGAAGACAGACTGCCTCTAGGAGTTGTAGAATTTCCTGTTTGTAATTCATAGATGATTGTTTGTGAGTTAGCAAACTCCTTTCTATTCAGACTGCTGCATGGACATGTAGTACCAGGAAGGCATATTTAGAATCTCTATACACATGTAACTTTTTGCCCTTTTGTAATATTCATGCCTGAGTAAGGGCTGTGAGTTATGGTTTGTGAGCAGAGCTTCCTGGGGGAAGGAGCTGGCCTGAGTGACCTGTTGGGAACTGACAACTGCATAACTCACCTTTCGATGTCCTTCTTGGACAAAGCTACCTCCATCAATGAGCCGCACCTCCTCAGTCTCAGAAGGGTAGGTGCACTCTCTCAGGAATAACGTGGAGTAACCACAAATTTTACTTTGGAGGATTTCCTTTTTCCATGATTTATACAGACTAATCCCCTCTCTGCCTTCTCTGTAACCTCTTTATTCCAGAGTGCCATTCAACTGATTAGGTTTTTCCTTTTTTTTTTTTTTCAATATTGTGTATCTTTGTATTAGTACATGTTTGTAGTACATAATGTTTACATTCCTTGTGCAGATCAAGAGATGGCTTTACCCTTCTTTGTCACAATTACTTTGTAGTAATTCAATCTCATTCAAGATACAATCTTTTTACCTTAGACAGATTTGTTTTTCCCAAGTCTTTCTGTCACACATTTAGAGATAATAAAATGACTTGTTTCCCCACTGTGTTTCTACCCTCCAATTAGTTCTGAATTACTTCACCTTATATTCTAAATACATAAAATTAGCTATAGACTATGTGGTTTTCATCCTTTGGAACTCTAAGTGTGGTCCTTAGGCCTCCATCGTGTGTCACCAGGGAACTTATTACAGCTGCAACTTCTAGGGTTCCCACCCAGGTCCAATGTGACTGAAATTCCAGAGGCACAATCCAGTAATCCTCATTTCAACATGTTCTCTAAGTGATTCTGATGCCATCAACAATCACCATATTCACCAGATCTCACTAGATGAGTACATTCTAAAGGGCTATTAAAATTGTCAAAAACATGTCTCAATAGCTTAATTAAAAATAAGTTGGTCATTGACCAAAGCTTGAAACATGTTGTTGTACATAAAAATCTATGTTCCTAGCACTTTAAGAGGTTGAGAAAGTAGAATCACAAATTTAAGCCCAATCTGGGCAATTTAGGAACTTGTGGAGACTCTATGTCAAAATAGGAAGTAAAAAAAGAGCTGGGAATGTAGCTCAATACAAAGGGTATGACAAAAAAATTATATTACTCTTTGTTATCAGAGAGCTGATATGGAGTATCACGGGAGAAAGCTGAATGGACTATCATAGTGCCTCTGTATTTTATTTTTATAATTTATTATAAGTATTTCAAAATTTAAGATGAAGGAAACTTACTTTTAAGTGAAACGCATAAGATGTTTTTGTGGCACATTAATGACAAAACAAAACTGTTGACTAGGCAACCAATGTTGTATTGAAATCTTTTGTTCATCATACCAATGATAAGGAAAAAGGGAGATGCTTCAACTCTGAAGATTCCATTTCTACCTAGGAATTGCATGACAAACCATAAACAATTAAGTTGACACTCATAAAGTTAAAAAACATACAAAACATGTAAATATATTCACAAAGAATTTTATAATTCACAGATCAAGTTTAATTTACAAAAGTATGTGTGTAAGGTTTACAGATTTTCATTGACATGATTATGCCTCAAAGGACAAAAATGACATGATAGAGTATGAGTGATTTTTATGTTGGCTCAGGTCCTCTGAGAAGCAGGTGTCAAATGGCATTGGAAATGCAAGAAATATATCAGGGGAAATGCTTGTTAATGGTAAAGAAGAGGAAACAGAAGTAGGCAGAAAGAATCATCAGACCCCAGTGTGGGTCTAACACTTGTGAAAGCTGAAGGGGAAGGAAGGAGAATTGGTTTGAAGTCTTTAGGACATATCATGGATCTATGTAAGTTTTGGCTAAACTGAAGCAGAGTATTGGATTAAAGTTGCCTTTTGGATGAATCCTGCATCCCGTATCAATAATTTGGCTCCAGTAAGCCTTCTGTGCTTAGACATAAGCTGGGAGCGTCCAGCGGAAGTGTGGCATCATCTGTGTCCTAATGTATCATATGATAAAAGTGAATGTAATAGCTTTCATAAATACAATAAAAGGCCCAATTTAATTCTTTCATAATTCTACCACTCACATATTCTGCAGACATAAAATCCAACATAGGTCTACCAGAGCTTGTAAGAGCAGAGTTAAAATACCATCAGCTCTGTGATGATCTAGCTGTTCACCTGGTGGTCATTAAGGATCTTTTTGTTTTTAATTAATAAACTTAAGGTTTTTAGAGAACTATTAGGTTTTTTTGAAATTTGAATGGAAAGTACGAGATTCATTTGCTCCTTGTCCCTAGTCTCTCTCTTTACCCTCTAGAGTTTCTCCTATTATTAACACTTAGCATTAGTGTGGTGCTTTTGATGAAAGAATATTTTACATTATTATTAGTTAAGTTCAAGTTTATAATTGGGTTCACCTCTTCATGCTGGTACATTCTGTGAGTTTTGACATATTTGTTTTGATATGTACCCACCTTTATAGTCTCATGCAGAATAATTTCACTGCCCTAAAAATTCTGTTATGCTTCACTTATTCATTTGTTTCTCCCTTACCTACTCCACCCCAAACCTCTGGCAACCAGTGATCTTTTTACTGACTCCCAGTTTTTCCTTTTTCCAGAATGTTACACATTTGAAATCATAGAATATGTAGCTCTTTCAGATGTGCATTTAAGATATGCATTGAAGGTTCCTCCATATTTTTTCAAAACTTGATAGCTCATTTCTGTTTATATGGATATACCACAATTAGTTTATGCAATCACCTATTTAAGGACATCTTAGTTGCTTCCAAGTTTTGGCAATTATGAACAAAGCTACTATAACCATTTATATGGAGGTTTTTATTTGGATGTGTTTTTAATACACTTTGGTAAAATCAAGTGTGATTGCTGGATCATGTTAAGAGTATGTTCAATTTTGTAAGAAACTGCCAGACTATCTTCAAAAATGACTGCAATGCACTAATGACCTTTTCATAAAGGAGTCATTAAGAGCAAAATCAACATTTTATAAAATCTTACCAATTTCTTTTTCAGAGACTGACATGCAGTTTTCTTTTTGTCCAGTAGAAGACAATGACAAAGTAGGAAGCCAGGGAGAGGCTTTCTCCACTCCAGACTTGAGGGCCCCACACCTTATTCACACAAAACAAAGCTTTAACCTAGGTAAGTAGGGATTTCTGAAAAGAACTCAATGCTTATGGCTGTTTATTCCTTAACCTCAGCTACTAATTAGCATCCTTTCGACAAATAGGATGTCTATACTTCAAGCCTGTGGCCTGAGTCAAAACATGTATTTCCAAAGCTTTGTAAACAATTGTTGGTAGTTTCTAAATATGTTCACTGAAAATAACAACAGAAGGTAATGCTGGATTGTAAGAAAGGTATTAATTTTCTTCTTCTAGCTTTTCATTCATTAAGGATAGATTTTTAAATCTTTTTTTTCTGTTCCCTAAACAAATCTTTATAAAGAGAAACAGATGGTCTACCACGCCTAGCGCACCTGTTTAACTGGTTACTCTTAATCAGACAAAGCTTTAAACACAAAAGACTCATACTGATTTACTAAAAATACTTAATAATTACAACATATATGTTTCTCTGCAGAGGGTAAAGGAACTGAGGTGGTTTTCAGTTTTTAAAAATGGTCCCATTGTCATCAATAAATAAAAGGAAATTCTACTTCAAAAATGAAAGCAGATCAATTACCTTTTGTTCTTAACTGTAAAAGTAAAATATGCTTATTGTATGAATTTTAAGCAATAGCTAAAACTAGCCCAAATTTCACCATAAAAAGATAATCATTACCAATATTTTGGGTAATATAGTTTCAGGCATTTTTTTATTTAATACAAGAGATATATGTTGAGCAAATGTTGAGCATTTGATAAGTAAACACAATAATAAATGTTTTCTTTTACCTATTGATTTTGTCATTTGCCCGTATTTTGGTTAGATAATATTTTTTCTTATGAATTTGAAGCTCTCACTATATGTTAGATGAGGCAAAAGGTATTTGTTGCATTTCTAAAAGAGCTGTTTTTTTTTTTTTGCATTTCTATTTGGAAACCCGCAGTTTTAAATCTTATTCATAAATGCACCAGAAGAGTATTAGCATTCTGAGAAAAAGATGCATATTGCTAAGACAAAATGATTCAAAAGGGTTTGCTTTCTATTCTCAAAAGAGATTTCAGATGACAGTTACAAAAATTATTTATTTGATGATAGTGCCTAACAGTAATTATCTGACAGATGTGATTATGGGCTGGTAGTGAAAATCAAGGCAAACCAAAGAACACAAAACAAATTATATCTACACACACACTGCTTATAGTCCTGTGATTTCTACTTCTGCACTCTAAAATAATAACATATGTTTATCATCTGTATCATTTACAGCAAAGAACTGGAATTCAAGAAGTAAAGTAGTACAACAGCTCCCTTGTGACCATCATGGAGACACCTGTGTCCCAGTGATATATTAATCAGGTAACTGCACATCAGAGAGAGAAAGTCACCTTAAATTAATGCTTTTCCATTGTTTCCTGAGGAAAATGGTAAATTCAGACACCTACTCAACCAAATCTGGTTTTGCGTTACTTGAGGAGCTCTGTAAAGAATATAATGTACAGAGAAAAACTCCTAATAGTCTAACAGCCTAAAAAATAAGGAGATTCCACCCTCTCTGTTTTGCAGTGAAGAGTAAAAATATAGGGAAAGCAGAAGGTAATATAGGTGTAATTGTTGCCACTGGATATATTTTGGATTAATTTTTGTTTATTCCTAATATGTAGAGTTTTTATTTTTTAATCCATTTTTGAGGATGTAATGCAATATATGCAAATATCTTCTATTCAGAAACAGCAAAGACTCAGGCTCCAATTTCAGTCATCAATAAACAGATCTAAAATACATTTCTTAGCCTTTGTTACCTATAAAAAGAACACATCTCAAGAAGAGAGGAACAATATTATTTTATCTGGCCCCTCTCTCACCTTCTGGTAGAAAGAATGCCCTCTTTACTCATTGTGTAAGTCTGTGACACAACATTCTGCTCTTGTAAAATGTAGGCTCACTCACCCAGGTCAAGCCACATAACACAAAATGAAGAACAAAAATGCAAATTTCATCTTCCTCTATGATTTTCTCTTTAGAGAAAAGGTACCAAACCTTTGTATAAGATCAGAATAAAATGGGACCTTTTTAGTGAGTATAAAATTCTGTTCTGGTTATATTTACTACTTACTTTATGAGGATGTTTAATTTCCTAATTAGATTGTAAAGGCAATTTGGCAGGAATTTCATCTCATCAGTTTGGTGCATTTGCTCACAGTATACATAATGAATATTTGTTTACTGTGTTTTGCAAGGCTTCAAGAAAATGACCTAAAATAATTTACAAGTGTGTGACATAATTTATTCATAACAAAACAGATAGTACCTTTAAAAGTATTATAAACTCTATTAAGGAATTTTGAAAGACAGGATTTATTTGAAAATAGGTAAAACACATTTGGTAGTTTTCACGGAGTGTGATGAAGAAGCCATTATGTGTTTGCATGTATAGTGTGTGCGTGTGTGTGTGTGTGTGTGTGTGAGCACTCCCTAGCATGGCTGAGTATCAACTTTGTTCCTAAGCATGATAATCAAATATAGCAGAAATAGAGCATTTTGTAGCAGTTTGACTCCTATGTAAAACTGTATTTTAAAAATAATCTTTATTTTTCCTATAAAAATAACAAATTGAAAATTTGACTATTATCACATGCCTCTCTAGAGCTGAACCTATACTTTGAGTTTCATCAGTCTCTTTTTTTTTTTTTTAGCTATGATCCTTTCTGATGATCCAAAAGCATCTATGATCCTGAAATGCACAGTTGGCTTCCAAAGAGGTGATTAAAAGGTTTGCAACATACATTTTTCTTTATAAAAGCATTTTATTTTGATTCTTCCATAACAACAATATTAACAGTTGTTTTCATGATTTGCATTAATGTCATTATCCTATTAAATTTATCCTGTATTACTTTCAAAATAAAAAAGACATATTAAAGCCCTGTTAAATATTTAATCGTTTTCATTTTTAAACATTTTAGTAGTAAAATTGACTATTTTCAATTAATGTCTGGGTTAGTCTATATAACAAACTATGAATTGATTAGAACTGGATTTGAACACTGAAATTCTAAAACTAAAATATAGGTCATGACTGTTATAACTACCACAGCTTACCATCATGGTTGTTCCTAAATATAAGTTTTGGTGGTCAGATTTTTGTTAAATGGTAAACTACATGACAGCGGGGAGGAAGAAGCAGTAAGAAAATCAGTGATTTGCATAATCTACTTTTGCCCCAGGAGTCTATGTGCTGTGAACTAAACACACATATTCAGTTTTTCCATTACCTTTGAACTGATTATCATAATATTAATATTTAGTAGGCATGTACATGCTAGGTACTGTGCTAATTCACTGAATCCTTGAAGCAACAGTGTGAAGTAGTTATTACTGAAGCCATTTCACTGAATAGAAAATCTAGGTTCAAGCAACTTGCCCAAGGTCATGAAGCTAGTGAGCTGTACAGCAAGTACTCAAATGTATTTGCTCTAGCTCCTGAAGTTCATGCCTTTAACTCCTATTCATTGCTTCAATCAATTCTTAGTGAGCAGGTTCTATGTGTCGCATACCCTACCAGATGCAGAGGAAAATATACTTAATTGCATAACACCTGACCTCCACAGGGCTTAGGTGGAGAGACAGACAACAAACAAAAAGACAAATGACTAAAACCATAACAGATTGTGCGAAGGACTCTATCAAAGGTATGAACCTCTTGGAAATGTGGCAGTGATAAATCAGCTTGTTCTCCTGGACACCGCTGTGTCGTGTAGTCTGCATAGGAGCATCCTAATGTTTTTCTGTCTTGTACTGTCTCTGTTCTCAAGGAATACCAAGTGACCAAATACAGTTAAGTCTTTGATTGTGTTACTGCCAAATCTATCAGCTGGGTCATTCCACCACCTCAAAAGAAGCTGAAAGGAAACATTCCTGGAGAGATGATTCACATTCCATATTATGCCTACCCTGAAGGTTACTTTGAAAAGTAACTATCCCAGGTCTCTGGCCACTTGGCAGATAGGGTCACATTTTTTGTTTGTACTTGGGGACAGATAACTTTCAGTTGATGGAGATAATCAATTAATATCTCATTATGATTAATTTTATTGGGGTATTATTTTTTAAGAAGGTCCAATGGCAGTTTGTGGAAAGGGTCACATCTTTGAGAACATAGCAAAATTCATGGTTCCATTTTAAACCTAGGGCCATTTCTATCACTAAAGTTCTTACATTATAATATCAACAAGATGCAGGATCACCTTTGGTCACGTGACTCAAACAGCTGCCTTATACACGTGTTCATTGGAGGTACCTGTATATGTGATTTCCATTAGGAGCCTGAAAAGTACTGCCACCAAAGAACCAAATCCAAACGATGTCTACATGGGCTTTAGACTCTAGTGCCTCCGTGAACTTCAAGAATCAAACTGCGGCAACTGTGAAAAATCTGCCTTTTCTGAATTTTGTTCCACTCAGGAGATATATTAGTTTGCTAAAGCTGCCTAACAAAGCACCCCACACTGGGTGGCTTTAAACAATAGAAATGTATTTTCTTACAATTCTGGAGGCTGGAGGTCTATTAACAAGGTATCAGCAGGATTGGTTTCTTCTGAGACATCTGTTCTTGGTTTGTCATCTCCTGAAATTGTCATCTCCTTAAATTTTCACATGTTCTTTCTTCTCTGCATGTCTCTGTGTCCTAATTTCTTCTCATTAGACTGCCAGTCATAACCGCAGTAGGCCCCACCATGATGACCTCACTTTAACTTAATTACCTAATCACAGTTCTTACCTCTAAAAAGTCATAATCTCAGGTACTAGAAGTTAGGACTTCAATACGAGGGTTCTGTGCAGACACAATCCAGCATAACAGGAGACTTGGCAGGATGTGCGAGCATGCGCTGACCAACGTATCATTCAGTCATGGATTAGGGGCTCAGAGTAACTCAATTCCTAACAGCAGTAAAGGCTGGCCTAGAGCTGCTCTGTGGGCCATACCCTCCCCCTTTACATAGGGCAGCTTCCTCTAGTACTGCATTTGCTAGACAGGGGCCTGTACCACTGAGCAGCAAGTTAGGTGATATAAATAACATTGAATCACATAGTGAAAGTGAATTGATTTCCTTGCAGTTCTGAGAAAGTCCTTGGTCAGATATTCTGTGTTTTGTCACTAATGTTTTCAATGCTTGTTAATACCTCCCTATCCATTCTTCCAAGTTTTTTTTTTTTGCTTAAACAAACAAAAAATAGAACTTAGGCTCAAGAGGCTTTGATAAGCAAAAGTATTTAACCCTAATTACATTTTTTTTTGTTATACATTTATTTTCATTGAATTCATGAAGCTACCTTGGATTTCCATTTGGGGTAAATGATACTGTTTTCCAATTAAAATGTTTTTTTAAACTTAACAGCAATATGGTTTTTTAAACTATACATAAAGTATGTATAAAAAGTGAGCCAGGCCAGGTGTGGTGGTGCATCCCTGTAACCCCACTCAGGAGGCTGAGGATGGAGGATTGCATGTTTTGAGCCCAGTCTGGACCACTTATCAATGCCCTGTATAAAATTAAATCAATAAAGAAGAAGGGGGATGTAGCTTAGCTGTAGAATTATTGGTAGAATGGATAAGGCTCTGGATTCAACTCCCAGTACTGAAGGAAAGATAAAGTCAGTCAGCTCAATGAACAATACTAATGACAATGTAGGGAATAGGCAGAAATGGTAAAATCATAACGGTGGTCAACAGGGATGTGAAATTTTGGAAGCACCACCACATAAAATGAACAGAAGTACTGGTCTTACTGAATCACATTATCTACTAATGGCACTCCTTAGAGCGGTGACACTTCTTACGTCCCTGAGCGACCACTCTCAGTATTGTTCCCCAAGCCATAGTCTACTAGGGAAGGTGACATGCCTTCTGCACTGATAAGCTTATCAGGGGGCAGTGTCAGAAAGAACTAGCTTGCGCTTTGATTCTCCTGAAAACCACCACATCAACTACCTAAACAAATACATAGCCACAACACATGGTTTCACTCTCTGGATGCTTCCCCTTTGTACATGAGTTCCAACCTAATGTTAGGAAGGTCCTCATCTTAAGACGCTAATAACCATTTAGTGTAGACAAAGCACATTTTCTACTTGGATCTGAAAATCAAGAAAATCCCATATTTGATTCATAATTCTTTCACATGCTCGTTTTGTCACACTTTTTACAATTTGGAGTCATATTTCTTCCTTCCTTACCAGATTTCTGATTTAATTCCAAATCAAGTGCTCAGATAGATCAATTAGGAGGCTAGGATTCTGTTTGCACTGGTTATTCTCGCTTTAGAAAATCTTTTATTTGAAAAAGTGAAATATATCTCAAGAATAATTAAATATCCTATTTGTGCAAATGTATGAGGGTTTTAAAAGAACTGTGAATACAAGGGAAATGTGCATGGAAACTAAATTAAAGCAGTTTACAAGACAGCATTTCTGGTACAAGCACTGATTTTTTAAAGAATACATATGCAATTCATTCATACATAATTGGAAGACTATGCTATAATGTTATTAGTTGTTCTTTACCTGGGGTACAAGCATTTGAAAATTTTATTCTTTCTGCTTTTCTACATGTTCTTAATTGTCTACGTATAATTTGCATTTTGAAAATTGAAAAAAAATTAAAGTAGAAAATAGAGCTCATGTAAATAAAAGTCCCATTCTAATATTTCCAAGATGAAGTCCTTAGTCCTTACCACCTAAAGTGCAGCCCTGAAGCCCACTGTAGGCCACAGATTTTTCTTTTTTTTTTTTTTAGAGATTTCTTCAGCTTTCAGCTAACACAATGATAGCAGCACTCCAGTTAGGCTTGAGCCATTCCTAGCAAGAGAAACCATCTGAAGTATGGTAGGGTCAATAAAATGTTAAGTTTGGTTGATTTCTTTAGCACCAAATTAGCAATTTGTGTTTTCTTAAAGTGATTAAAAAACATTTATATCTCAGGATTTGTGAAACCAAAACTTCAAGTGAAAAAAGGCTGACAGGATGAAATAGCAATCTATCAATCTCCACATACATTCTTTTATTCCTTTAT
>RJWT010021500.1:0-17552 GCA_004365215.1 Cuniculus paca | reverse complement strand
CATAATGCCTTTTGTTGTCTTCAAAATAGTTGCAGATACCTTTGGACATAGTAAAAATCAAACAAAACAGACCAGAATAGAAACAATAAGAACAAAACAATGAATGCAATAAAGGACTTCAAAACAAGACATAGTAAATCCGAAATGACTACCATAATTTATCTTGCTATCTTTGAAACAGCTGTTCATGCCATTGCATATAACAAAATTAAACAAAACAAAAGAGAATAAAACCCAACCCAGCAAAACAATGAAAACAATACAGGACTTCAAAACAAGATAATAGGAAATCAACAATGGCTATCACTTCAGAAGATTCCCCCCTAGATATCAAACTGTGTACCGTATCCTCTGAACAGATGACCAGTCCACCGGCCCTAGATGTGCAAGGTCAGTGAAACACCAAAGCACCACAGGAATCCAATTGCATTTCACCTCAATAGCTATCACCACAGCCTGTGTTCCTTCGGATACGCTGGTCGCTTATGGGGGTGGGGGATGGGGATTGGCACTTCTTGTTTGCCAGCCCACACACTGGAAGGGGCTGGGGTCTGGCTGTCCCCCTGCAGGTGGTGGCCCATGCATGGCGTTGATTCATTGTGTGGAGGGGTGCTTTTTGGTGAGGTCTTGTTCTCTCCCCCTGCAGTCCACAAATGGTGCTGACTCATGGGGAAAGGTTTCGGTCTGGCTGTCCCACACCGGCAGTGGCCTGAACATGGTGTTGGTTTGTTGGGTGGGAACTTGCTTCTTCAGTCTTGATTTTCATACTGAGTTGGATCACATGCATGAAATTTTTTTGTGTATGATGATATGAAATGGAGAATAATCTTTTTTCTATTTTCAGCTTTTAATGGACATGGATTTTTTCCTTTCCCTGCTTTCTGCATTGCTGATACTGTGTCTTCATGTGGCATGGCTTTGTTTCTCTGAGGAATTAGGGCACTAATCCTCAAATGACCCCACTCAGCCACGAGGCTGTTTACCATTAGCAAGCGAGCAGTGAGGTAAAAATCAATTCTTGCCTGGTCTCAGGTAGTGTCCACCTAATCTTCCATTCTTGGAAAAAACATGAGTCAATGCAACTGCTCAGGCCCTTACTCAATATATTCCTTTTGTCTTCAGAAAAATTATAACTCCACATCTTCAAATCCCTTCATAATATGCCCCCAATCAAACTTCAAGCCTCCCACCTCTCAATTGTTTTTGCCAGTTCAGACCCATTTCTCAAAGATATTACTTTAGTAACTTCGAACATGGTATTTCTTCTTCCAGAAAATCATGTCCTCCTGGGATTTCCTTTGTTCTGAATATTTTCTGCCCCATATTTTCTCTACTTAATTCTCATTCTTCCTTCTAACTTCAGAATAGTTATTTCTTTAGAAAAAGATCCAATAGTTAAGTGTATATTCATCTCTTTTAATTCTCATGGTATAGTTTACTCTTCCATAGTCCTTTATATTTGGTTAGCCTTTTGCATATTTATCAAGTTAGTCTGTTTGTCCTAGTAAATGGAGAAACATGAATAAATGGAGTTTCAGGAACTATCTGGTTCAGCAATGTTTGCAGGATCTATCCTAGAATCAGTACAGAATGAACATTTTAAAAGTGTGTATTGAGAAGATGAGTGAAAAAAACTTATGTAAACTGCTTTCAATTCAACTTTTAAACAAATGAACACTAACAAAATAGCTTCATGAAAACTCTTTAGGAAAAATCAGTGCCCAGAAAGGAAAAATAAATCCCTGAGGGCATGAGAATGGTTGGAAACTAAGGTGCATTTGAGTTAGACAAACTGCACCAATTACAAATGAGAGGCACTGAGAGTGGGAGAGAACACAACAAGGATGAAACAAGAAGAGGCTGGGGAGAGCAGAGGCAAAAGGCAGAAAAGAATTTCCCTCCTCTTGCAGATCCTCCCCCTTCTTCTCCTCTTCCTTCTCCTTTTCACTCTCCCTTCTACGTCCTCTGGGATATAACTTCAAAGCAACACCTTCCCTCTCTCCAAACTGATGCACACAGCAGACTTCTCAGTAGATGGCTGGGTGCAGTAGTGTGACTACCTACAGATGTGAAAGTCAAAGAATGGATCTATGCTTCCTGCCTGGCCAAGACCAAGCTGAACAAAGCAGTGAGCACAAAATAAATGATAATCCTTAGCTGATTTACTTCAACTATGGTTGATGCAAGAGCTGCTTTTGCAGGTGATACAGCACACCCCAGAAATTCACTGGCCTCTAGGAGAGGAGAGGATGATGGATTTCCAAAGATGATGCAGTGAGAGAAAGAACCAGTTTCATCCAAACAGTAAACATTAGGGTTACCCTGTTACATTTCTTTCAAGGCTCCATATGATTTGATCTCTTCCCTGATTACTTGTGTCCCCTTGGCCTCTCAGCCCACCTTGCTTACTCCAGTTTGTCTCAAGTCTATTGCTGGGACTGTGTTTTTCCCTTTGTTTGAAATGCCCTTCCTGGAGAACTCCTTCTGTTTGGATCCTCAGCACTCATCCCTCAGGATTTAAACCATTTCAAACACTGGACATTCTTTTTTTTTTTTTTTTTTTCTTCAGAACCGGGGATTGAACTCATGACCTTGTGCTTGCTAGGCAGGCCCTTGGGCCACTGAACTAAATCTCCAGCCCTTACACTGGACATTCTTGACCGCCATATTTAAAAGTAGTTCCACCTACCATGTTGTCTAATCTTACTCAGTTCTGTTGCTTTGCATGTATTTGTTATTATTTATCATTACCTATTGCACACACTTGTTTTCTCATGTACTAAAGTGACATACTCTATGGACAGGAACTGTTCTGCCTCATTCCCCACAGTATGCCAAAATTTACATAGGTACTCAGAAGTACTATGTTCTCTGTAACTGTTGAATGAATTAAATCATGTAGATTACAAATGAAACACTGTATAAATGAAGGGGAAGGCAATGTACCTACCTAGTAGTGAGATCCTAGATCAGTGAAACTTATAAGACATGGAAAATGGACACTAGAGGGAAAAGGCACATGCTTTTCCTTTCTCCTCTTCTTTTCCTCTCTCTCTCTCTCTCTCTTTTATTGATTGATCGATTGGTTGATTGTAATCCTGGATATTGAACCCAGGGCCTCATGCACACTAGAAAAATGTTCTACCATTGAACAACGTTGCCCAGTCCTTTTTGTTTTTCATTTTGAGTCTTGCTGACTTTCACATGCTGGCCTCCATCTTGCCATTCTTCTGACTCAGTGCAAACAAGTTGAGATTATAGGCCTATGCCACCCTTTGATTTATTTCCACATTTTAGAGCAAAACCCTAAACTCTATAAAAAACAAACTAGCACCTTGAGCACGAAACAAAAGCTCTGCATGAGAAGGTGTGTGCATGTGTTTGTGTGTGTATGTGTGCATGTACATACCAGCCAGTCTAGCAGTGAAACTGTATAGCAGGTCCTCTGGATAGAACTGGAGTTCTGTAAGGGAGGTTCTGTGACTTGCAAGTGTGACACCTTTAATGCACCTGTGCTGGAAGGCAAACCCAAGTCCCAGTGCTGGGTGACTTGAGGCAAAGTTTGCAAATGGAGCCCTCAGAACCCACTCTGCAATACTTTATGTGAGTGGAAGCATTTTCAGACCTAGATGCACAGTTCTAGTATATATTAGTGATTAAATCCACTTCCAGAAATGTTTACTACAGATGTCATTAGGCTAGTAGGTCTAGAAGTCCCCTATTTCAGTCTCTTGTATGTATACACGAGCTCTCTTGGGCTATTAAAAGAGAAATTATGCTGAATTTTTGCATCAATTTTTTAAAGCATGTAGTTCTTTCTTTCTTTTTTTTTTTTTTTTTTTTTTTGCGGCACCAGGGATTGAACTCACAATCTTGCATTTGCCGGGCAGGCGCTTAGACCGCTGAGCTAGATCCCCAGCCCTAAGCATGTAGTTCTTTAGACATGATTTATATAAAAGGTTTCACATTTTTTTCTTCTACAATTTTGCATTTAGAACTTTTTAGTTCTTTAATGAACATGAAGGTGTAAAATTTTGACACTTTTCCTGTTTTATGAAAAACAAAAATTTGCACATCAATATAACCATATCATTAATCATATTTTCTTGGTTTTGAATTTTAATTTGGAAAGACACTCAAGAAAAATTAAGAGGAAAATGTAGTCTGTCGATATTTTAAGTACTTCCTTTTTATTGTAGTTATAAGAACTATATTCATTATTTTAAGAATTGTTTACTTGACCCTTACCCTTATTGTCAATGTCAATACTAAATTTCCTAATTGTCATCTTTCAACTTGAAGAAGATTAATATATTTTAATGACTATCACAATTGTATATAAAATATATCATTTTCCAGAATGACACAGAACAATATGAATTCTTAGGGTGGTTAAAGAATATTTGTAAAATTCTAATTAATGAGTGTATGGTTTGTGTTTAGATGTCCCCCCAAAGCTTCATGCAGTCATAGATGGGGCTTTTCAGAGGTGGCTAAATCTAGAGTATGTGACACTGAGAATGATTCATGGTGCAATGCTGAATTAAGGATCTGTTATGGTTTGTGTCCAGGTGGCCCCAAAAGCCTCATGAAGTCATGGAAGCAGCTGAGCCTAGCATTTGTGATTGGTTTGTTGTCTAGCACTGGGATTGGTGGTGTGAGTGCTGTACTCGCCCAGGGGTGGGGAGCCAGCACACAATATAAGGGAGGGAAGGAGGCTTGCTTTTCCCTTTTGCCCTTTTCACTCTTGTCACTTGTGGTCACCATGAATGGCTGCCCCTTAGCCATGCCACCCTGCTTTGGAACCAGCTCAGTATGGACTGAAACCTGCAAAAACTGTAAGCTGAATAAACCTTTCCTCTCCTAATTTTGTGCATCAGGTATTTTGTCTCAACAATGAAAGAAAAGTAACCAAGACAGAATGTCAGTGCTGTTACAGGCAACTGAGTTAGATAGAAATATAGGCAGTCAGACAGGGCTGGGCCCTTGAAGGAGCCAGCGCAGAAGGCCAGACACTTTGTAACTGTTGGGGAGAAAGATACCTCCACTGTGGGGCAGACTTCAAGACAAAAGGTAAATTGAATGTGCCCACATACTTCCTAAGGATAAGCATCAGGAATTGATATTCTAAATAGGTCTCTATCACCCTGAGGAAGCCAGGCGTCACCATTCCAACCTTCTACAGGAAGAGTCACTGCTCTTTAAGCATATCCGTTTGCTACATGACTCGCTTTTCCATTTGTCCCCCACCCCCAATTTAATCAGTTTTACCTGAGCAATTAATTTTATTGGTTGACCATAGTTCTGTTCACCTCATACTCACCTTGGGAGTTCCCTTGTTTTCCCCACCTTAGACCTGCCTCACTTTGTAGTTTTACTCTATAAAAGTCCCTAGAAAAGACAGAGCCTTTGAAAACCCACTCGTGACCCCTTCTGTCTCTCAGACAGAAGCTTTCTTTCTCTCAATAAATATATTCTGCTCTTAAACCTCAAATTTTCCTAAAATTCATTTTTCAGTTTTAAAGAACACAAACCCATACTGGATATCTAGTAGGTTGGGAGTTTCTTTCCCCTATATCAATGCTATCTGTCCTAAGAACAAGTGGGCTATGTAAGACATAAGTGACAGAAAGAGACTTGTCTTGTCACTTGCTCACTTTTGCTGTCTTCTGTCTGCCATGAACTGCTTCTCCTCTGTGATGCCCCTCTGCCTTGTTTGGAGCCAGCCAACTGTAAACTTAAACCTCTACAAACTGTAAGCTAAATAAACCTTTCTTCTTGTAACTTGTGGGTGTTGGGTGTTTTGTCTCAGCAATGAGAAAAGTAACAAACATAATGAGAAAAAGTGTTACAGAGCTTGTCAATCCTCCTCAACTTCTGGAGAGATGGGTAATTGATGAGAAAAGTTAGAAAATAAAACAAACAATCCACATGATACAACATCTATACAAAGCACCTATTTGGGTGAAAGAACAAAATATGGAAGTGAGGAAATTATCAAGGAAAAATTTCAAGACTGTTACTCAGCCATGGATTGTATGCCTAAGAATCAGCAACTTCTTATAAAGGGCCAGAGAACAAGTAGCATAGTCTTCATCTGTTGAGGACCATGAATTATAAGTTGACATAGTATATCCTAGACTTTCCTTGCCCTGCCTGCCTCCTGGGCCAGTTTTGGGATATGGAAATCCCCTTCCTCTAGGTCAATGAGATTAGTACTAATGTGTGGGGATGGATCTTGGCTTGTTTCCTTTATGATATTAAACTTGCCCATTCAACCACTGCCTCTAGCTTATCCAGGAGAAGTACCCTACCTCTTCCCCTACACTGGCTAAGAAATGCTAGCTAGCCAGGGATTGGGGTCTTTTTTTCCTAAAGAGCAACTGGTGGTCCCAGATACCAGCTATGCACCCCTCTACTTTGTCTCTTTCTCTTTCTTTCTTTTCCCACCATGGACTATAACCCAGACAGGATATGGGGACCCAGTGCATGGGTCTCTAATAACTAGCACTGTAGGAACTGTCACTAATATTCATCACCCGTAGTTACATGTCCTCTCTGCACAACCCGTTTAACTCAACTACTTAAAACAAAAGTTGCTACAGACAGGCAATTTGTAAATGAATCAGCTTGGCTGTATTCCAATAAATTTTTTTCATGGATACTGGTATTTGGATTCTGTACAATGTTCATGGGTCAGAAAGCATATTTCTTCTTAACCTTCATTCCCACTAACCCATACATTTTCCTCTTCCTCTCTTTCCACTTTTTTTATTCTAATTAAAACATTTTTAGAAATATCTTAATGTAAATCATTTGGAAAACCAAGTGGTTAGTTAGATTTGCCTTATTTGCTTATCTCTGAGGGTCCACTGAAAACCTAGCAAAATACAGCTTTATTATCCTTGTCTAAAATTGATATAGGGGAAAGAAACTCCCAACCTACTAGATGTCCAGTGCACTTTTGTGTTCTCTAAAATTGAGGAATAAAGTTTAGGAACAACGGAGATTAAGAGCAGAACATATTTATTGAGTGAAAAAAAGCTTCTGTCTGAGAGAGAGAGACAGAAGGGGTCCCAGGTGGGTTACCAAACACTGTTTTCTTAGGGACTTTTTATAGAGTAAAACCACAGAGTGAGGCAAGTCCAAAATGTGAGCTCACAAGGTGGGCATGAGATGGAACAGAACTATGGTCAACCAAAGATCAATTGCTCAGGTAAAATTGATTAAATCGGTGGAGGGAACAAATGGGGAAGCAAGTCACATAGAAAGCAGGCATGCATACAAAGCAGTGACTCTTTCTGTAGGGAGTTGAGTTAGTGGTTCCTGGCTTTTCTCAGGGTGATAGAGACCTATTTAGAATATTAATCCTTAGAATGTGAGTGTATTTATTTGATCTTTTGTCTTGTGATCTGACCCAAGTGGGAAGTGTCCGTCTCCTCAAGATTGCAAGATATCTGGTTTTCTGCACTGGCTCCTTCGATGGCTGAGCCCTGTCCAACTGCCTATAATATTTCTATCTAACCAAGTGGCCTGTAACAAAATGTTTAGGATCATAAGTGTTTCAGATTTTATGCCTTTTTGGAATTGGGAATATTTCCATGATATAATGAGATATCCTGGGGAAGGAATCCATATCTAAACATAAATATTCCAAACATACTTTATGCATATAGCTAGCCTGAAGGTACTTTTAATTTTTTTTAATTTTAAAGAGAATAAAACAATACAAAACAAAACAAAGCAGATCAGAACAGAACAATGCAAGCAACACAGGACTTCACAACAAGACAACAGGAAATCAACAACAGCTATCTTAGTGACTCTTGTCTTTTTCAAAATAGTTGCCCATGCCTTCACACACAATATAATCAAGCAAAACAAAATAGTATATTTTTTTTCTGTTGCTGGGACAACACACCTGACACCCAAAGTGAAACAAGGAAAGGTTTATTTACCTTACAGTTTCTGGAGATTTCAGTCCATAATCAGCTGGCTCCAAGACAGGGTGCCACAGCACTGGGCAACACTTCAAAGCAGCAGCCAGAGCAAAAAGAAAGAAAGCTAGCCTCTTCTTCCTTATTTTATACACAGGCCACCCTCCTTTCAGGGTGGGTGTAACACTCACAAAATGTCCTTGCCCTCCTTTGCACAGGATGAGGATAGTTACAAAGTAAGAACCCTGGCTCCCTGCTGAGTCTCTCAGTTAAACTTCTAAACTGCTGAAGTTGACATGATGTATTAACCACAACAATTCACCCCTTGTCAACTTGGCAACCAGACATATTTCTTTAAAGTAGCCTCCAGATACCAAGACATGTTAATTTTTAACATTTTGCAACTTGAACATTATAACACAGCTTAACAATCTTTAGGAACCAGCATTAAGTCTATCAACATTATATTACATTACAAACATAACATTCTGTCCTTGGCCCCCCAAAGACTCACATACATCCCTTTATGCAAAAGGCATTTAGTCCACCTGTAAGAGTTGCCAAAGTCCTAAGAGTTTCAGTATTGCTTAAAAGTTCAAATCCCAAGTCTCCTCCAAGATGGAATGCAAACTCTTAGCTCCAAGGCACTGTTCATATGAAAACAAAGTTAAACACTTCCAACATGCAATAGCACAAAATAGACATTACCATTCCAAAAGTTGCAACCAGGAGAGTACAAAGGATTAGGACAAAAGCAAGTCCAAAAGCTGGCAGGGCAAACATTAAGTCCTGTAGCTTCATGTGCACCATTTGAGGCAATCTGTGGCAAATTGTGAGCTCCAAAGGGATTGTGTGATTCCACCCCAATGGCACTTCAGGTGGTTATGGGTCCCAGGGCTTCTGTTTTGGGCTGGCCTTGCTTCCTCATTGCAGGTTTCCTTAGATGATCCACGTTCCTTGCTTTTCCAAATTTCTGGGGTGTCCACTGCACCTTTGATTCCACACTCACAGCATCATATACTGCCTTCTCAGGGGCACACTGCCTGACCTCCCAGGCTTTCTGAAATTGGGGTGGAAGCTGCCTTAACTTCAGAACTCATGCATTCTGCACGCACATAAAACCAGCACCACATGGATGATACCGAGCAGTAGCCACACTTTCCTCTCTTTTGGCTGTAGAAGTAGAGTGCCTGGATCACTGGGTACTCTGAATCTGATTGTGAGGAACAGATTCTCTATGCAGCCGCCATTCTGGAACCTCTTGTGGCCTTTGCCTCCATTCTGGAACATGGTGCTCTAAGGTTTTCTCCTCAAAGCAAAGTCTTCCACTTTTGCAGTATGAAAGCTGCAAAGGTTCAAGACTTGCTGCTTTTTGCAATGCCTTAAGTTCATCTGTTTTACTCTGTTCCTTCTAATCAATGGAGATCTCAGCTATATCTTTACAATCCTCAGCTCTACTGGAGATTCCTTTCTGGCCAAATTCACAATGTTTTAAATCATCCTGTTGGAATCTTTGCTCTTGATTCTCAACATAAATCTGGCTAAAAGTCCCCAACAATAGCCTTGCCGCACCCTCAACATTCAACTGCCTTGAAATTTCTTCTGCCAGATTAATTCATCCATTGCCCTTAATCTTCGTCTCAGGCAAAGTCTCTGGACACAAGCAAAACGCAGACAAACTTTCTGCCAAGCCATAACACACATTGTCTGAAGTCCAACAACCAATGCAGTCCTTCTTTCCAGCAGAAACCCCCTGAGCCTGGTCTTTACCAGCAGGCTCTCTATCAGCCTTCTGGTCTCCTGAGCTCTGAACAGATTCTCCCATAGAGAACAGCCTAAGCTGTTCCAGATCTATGCATATAGGTGACATCTCCAAACCTTTCCAAACTCTTCCCACAAACTATTCCCAAAGGCTCTTGAACCACATGATCAGGTATAGTCACAGCAATGACCCCACTCCTTTGGTACCAAATTCTATCTTGGTTACTTTTTTTTCCATTGCTGGGACAAAACACCTGACACCCAAAGTGAAGCAAGGAAAAGTTTATTTACCTTACAGTTTCTGGGGATTTCAGTCCATAATCAGCTGACTCCAAGGCAGGGTGGCATGGCACTGGGGCAACACTTCAAGACAGCAGCCAGAGCTAAAAGAAAGAAAGCAAGCCTCCTCTCCTCCCTTATATTGTACACAGGCCACCCCCACCCCTTCAAGGTGGGTGTAACACTCACAAAATGTCCTTGCCCTCCTTTGTACAGGGTGAGGATATTTATAAAGTAAGAACCCTGGCTCCCTGCTGAGTCTCTCAGTTAAACTTCTAAACTGCTCAAGTTGACACAATGTATTAACCATAACAGTATGAAACCAATCAAAATAAAAGAATGAAAGCATTATGGGAATTCAAAACCAGACAATAGGAAATCAACAATGGCTTCCATAATGTCTCTTGTTCTCTTCAAAATAGCTGGCCATACCCTCACACTGAAATCAAATAATAGAAAACAGACTAAAACCAATCTAAACAGAAGAATGAAAGCATTGCAGAACTTCAAAACCAGATAACAGGAAATGAACAATGGTTATTATAATGTCTCTTTTTCCTCAAAATAGAGTTTAAGGCAAGACAATAAGAAATTAACATTGGTTACCACCTTCTCCTCCTAGGTGTTTCCTCCCCTATCACTTTTATAATATCTATTATGTCTTTGGATTCCACTAACTCCTGTATTTTATGCAAGTGTTCACCCATGAGTTCAAATTGTTTTACCTGTGAACATGATCTCCAGTTGCATCCATTTACCTATAAAAACCTCAAGATTATCCTACTTTTTAGCTGGGTAGCTTTCCATAGTATGAAAATATCATATCTTTCTTATCCATTCTGTGGTCAATGGGCAAATTACCCTTGCTTTTTTCTGATCTCTTGTCACAGCCTATAACAGCATGATCACTTGTGTAGGACCGAAGATTGCAAAGGTAATAATGGCAGGAATAGTCAAAGCAGGTAGAAACTGGACAAGAATCAACCACTGAAAGGTGTTATGGTTGATACATTGTGTCAACTCGAGAAGTATAGCCCTTCAACTGAGAGACTCAGCAGTGAGCCAGGGTTCTTACTTTGTAAACATCCTTAGACTGTGCAAAGGACAGTAAAGTGATTTTGTGAGTGCTACACCCATCCTGGGGGGCGCTGGCCTGTGTACAATATAAGAGAGGAGAAGAGGCTTATTTTTCTCTCTTTTTTTGCTGTGGCTACTGCCTTGAAGTGTTGTCCCAGTGCCGTGCCATCCTGTCTTGGAGCAAGCTGATTATGGACTGAAATCTTCAGAAACTGTGAGCTAAATCATTCTTTCCTTGCTTCACTTTAAGGTGTTTTGTCCCAGCAACAAGAGAAAAGTAACCAAGACAGAAGGGAACCATACTCCCTCATGTTTATAGAATTTTCCCCCTAAGTATATTGTCCCCAGACTATGAAGAAAAGCAGTCCTAAGGCTTAGACATATTGTAAGACAAAGCTCAAGGCTACTGAAGCCACTAAAATTTGGGAGAACATTCTGGAAAGAAGAAACATACAAAGAGAGGAAATCTAAATTTTGTAAATAATCTCTTCTCAGACCCTCATGGGACATCTGAGGATTACATATGTTCAAGTAAACTCCAAGGGGGCTCAAGGAAAGCAAGACTTTCCACATGAAGGAAGGAGAAAGCATTTTGAGTGCAAACCCTGCCACATTAGAGGAACTTGGTTAACGCTTCTGGCTTTCCACTGACCTGCACCACCAAGTTCAAAATTGGGGAAAACAAATAAAAAACACTTTCATGTAAGGAAAAACGAGACTCTATCACCAGCACACCAAGTATCCATTCTTTAGGAACACATAACTGTCATAAATTCACATGTACCTAATTACAGAGCTTCAAAATAAGCAAAGCAAAGACTGAAGTTGACTGAAGGAAGAAATATAAAAATTGTCTATAAAGCTGAAATTTTAATTTATTTTATTGTTATTTATTTATCTATTTTTGTACTAGATATCAAACTCAGGACCTCACACTTACCAGGCAGGCACTTATGCAGCTGAGCTAAATTTCCAGCCCTAAAGCTGGAATTTTAGCACCTCTCATTCAGCAAATGATTTAGCAATTGTTTAAAAATCACTGAATATAAAAGGTTTAAACACTACCACAGCTGCTCTGAACACTGCAGAGCATTGAATTCAGTGACTTTCGAATATGCAGTTTCTTCAAGCACACATAAAATGTTCACCAAAATTCACCATGTACTAATTCCTTAAATAAGTCTCAAAACATTGACATTATCTGAAATCTTATAAAGTGTGTTCTTTGAACACAAGTAAATTAAATCAAATGTTAGCACTATATGACACCTAGAATTACTGAAACTTAAAAAGCACACAATTAAGTAGCTCTTGTTTAAATAAAATCACAAGGAAATTAGAAAATATCATATGCTGAATACCAGTAAAATACAACATATCAAAATTTTTGAGATCAAGGATCCAACTAGCCAGCCTTTCTGATTAGCTGCGCAGACCGTGTGGGACCCAGGAAGAGGAAAAGTCAGTGTCTCCTGTAAGCCTACTGGCATGCTGGCTGAAAATCACCAAACCCTCTCACCCCATAAGCCACCAGCTGGTTTGGGGGTCAGCCTGAGCTGATAGCAACTGAGGTACAAAAAGCACCTGAAGGATTGTATTGTTAGGTTGAATTTATAGGAATGGGGTTGACAGTCTGAGCATGTATAGGAAGGATAACTGTATGCAATATGGTAAATATGGTTTTTTTTTTCTGTCTTGTTTTTAAAGTCTAATAATGTTCTCACTGTTTTGTTTTATTCTTCTTATTTTTTTTTTTTTGCTTTACTCAATATTCTGTTTTGATTGGTTTTATTCTGTTTTGTTTTGGTCTGATTTTGCTAAACTGATGGAATGGAAAACTACTGTGAAGATAACAAGATATACTGTAGTAGCCATTGTTGTTTTTCCATTACCCTGCTTTGATATTTGTACCAATTTCACTGCTGTGTTTTGATTAAATTTATTCTGTTTTGTTTTGTTGGGTTTTACTATCTTTAAAATAAAAAAAACTTCTTGGAATATAGTCAAAACAATTACTAGGAAAAACATGGCTTGAAATAGAAGAGTCTTCAGATCCATTGTTTATAGTACAATAACATTTTATTCAGATAAAACTATATAAAACTATCACCAAACACTATCTGAAAACATTAATATGAATAAAATTAACATAAATGATCATATTGAATATGGGTGAGAATAGAAATCAAGCAGACAAAAGTTCGGGCTGCTCAGGCAGGGTTTGTCCTGTGTCACACAAACTTCCACATCGTGCTTTTTGTAGGTACCTCCCACATGCTGGCAGCTGGCCTCCACTCTAAAATTGCCAAGATTTAATGGAAGATACCATTAATACCTGGTGCCCTAACACTTGAGAGATTTGGTAGTGAATTAGATTTGGAAGGATAAGGGAATTGAGCACGCCAAGTAAGCCTGTGTCATACTCGTTTATGTATTCCATTGAAGTCATTTGAAAATGCAATGCAGAAGTAATCTCTTTTACTTTTTCTGAGTTCTTTCTCCATTGGATCTGGTCTCTGCCTGTCTCCTTCCCTATTTTTCTCTTTTGAGCATAAGTGCTTTAAACATTTGTGTGTGGGGATGCCAGTACACAATAAATCTACAACCATCTAAGACATCATGAACACGCTGTTCTGATCTCTCTTACCCAACTCTGACAACTCTGCCAAAGTTCCTGGGTCACAGGCATAGGTAACTTCAATGTCTTTGGTTTGAATTCTTTCTGGGAAGGAACCTTAGTACCCCTGAGCCAAGACTTCACTCGGGCTGTTCTTCCAACTCACTAAATATGCATTGACCGCATGGGGGAGAACTGAGATATCTCTAACAACTGGATTGATAATGGACACAACTTCATGTACATCTGTTTGAAGAAGACTTACTATACTTTGTTATCAGCTGACTGGTTAGTGTATCTTTAAGTGAGATAGGTCTATGCATGTCCTACAGATCTGAGAGTCAGTGCATTACCTTTATATTTGCTTATTAATCTCTATTTCTTTTATTTCTACCTTATTGTAAACCAAATGTCCTCTCTTCCCAGAGTTCTACTTTGAGCTTGAGAAGTTTTCAACTTCTAATGTTTCTCTCAGTTTTTCTAACAATATAACATGTATGCTTTTTATTTTTTGTTTTTTTCTTCTTCTGATTCCTCTAACGGTCAATCCCGTGTTTCCATTTCTAGGTTCTCACTGTGGTGCCATGGTTCCTGCCGCATTATCCTGGCCCCCTGAAGTAGAAAAGTGAACAGCACTGACCTAACCTTGATTGTTGGTCAATGATATTTCCTCATAGAACCTGCAAGGAAGCAGAGGAAGCATTCAGGAAATAACAAGTAACATGAGCTAACATTAGTGTTCTTCACATACAAAGCTATGTGGTCAGGACAAAGCTGTGTGCTTTTTAGTAAAAGCATCAGATTTTCTCAACTGGGCAGATCCTGAGAAGCTGTGATGCACATCACAGTAGTGTTGCACCAGCTACCAGGAGCTGGCTGGCATCCAGAGTGCTCATCCAAACATCTAGTGCTCCAACAGCTACTCTACAGCAAGTGCTGGTGGGAAGAGGTTAGCCCATCTTTTCATGGGGCAAGTAGCTGTGTGGCACAAACATTTTATCAGTGAGGAAACACTGGGAAAGTGGGGATGGTTTGCCTTAAGGCAGTAAAGAAAATTAAGAGGCAATGAAAAAGATAAGATTAGGAGTGTAAACCCTTCTACTGGAAACAGGATTATTTTCTCGTATCCTTGTCAGTAACCCTTACAACAAAGTTGGACCTAGGATAGGCATTTCTGGAACTTTCATTTCATAACAGACATCAACACTCAGTGAAATTGAAGAATTTGCCTACAGTTATGCAGCTAGACAGCAACTGGCTTAGAATGAGTACCTTGTTCTCCTGATGCAATATTCACATTCTTTCCTTGCACAGTATTTTGACTATAGCAAAAAGGAGGTGTCCAAGAACAAAAAATTAAAAGGATATGTCAATTGTATTGTGTCTGCAACTTCCTTAGATTGTGCAAATTTTATAGTGTTTTATTCATATATATATATAATATATATATATATTTTTTTAACAGTCCAAAGAGCTGAACTTGTCTCCAGAGAACTATTCTAATGGGCACATGTACATGTGTGTACATACACACACATACACATACTCCACATACAGCTTCAGAAAATTCTTATATGCCCTGATATACTTCTGCTATGGTTTGAATTTAGTTTGTCCTTATAAACTCATGCAAGTCTTTAATACCCAAAGTATCACACTAATGGTATTAGGGAGTAGAAGTGTTTAAAGATGAGGACCCTATGGGGTGATTAAATTTGACTGGGTTATCAGAGTGGGACCTCCGATGATTGAATCTTGGTGGTTTCATAAGGAGAGAGAGAGAGAAGCTCCACACACAATCCTGCCATGATTCATGCAGCCAAGAGAGGCCTTCACCAGAGCATGGACCTTACTATCTGGATTTCCTGCCCCAAAAACTGTGATGTAAATAAACCTCTTTGCTTTATAAAATAATCTGTCTTGGATTTTTGCTTTGTAACAAGAATCCGACTAATGTGCCACACATGAGACATACAGAATGCTAAAGTAGTGAACTCTTTTTCTTATCTAACAGTCCCCTTTAAGTAAAGCTTTTTTCTAAATTTAAAAAAAAAAATTGAGGCTTTCAAATGTTAGGAGTCAGAAATGCACACTTCTGACCTATCTGGTAGCTGAGTTCATACCTGCTTGATCCATCCAAGCGCCATGCCCTGCCCATTTTTGAACTGTCACCATGAGAGCAGTGGCTCAGAGTTCCTGACTTAGGGGAAGTGGAAAGTGTGGAAAGTGTCACACTGTACCACGTGCCTAAAAGGAGACAGAATCTTCTCCTAAGCCTTCAGAGAGGCAGATGATAAGATATTAAGAAAAATAGGCAAACACTGAAGTCAAAATAGCCTACAAATTAACTTTTTATTTGAAAAAAGTCATTATTCAATTTAAGGAGAGACTCACCAATTTTTTTAATATTAACCCAGCTAATGGGCACATGCACAAAGCTTACCTTGGTCATTCATGCTTCCAATGCTTATTTTTATTCCTAGAAAATAAATTTGCCAGAATGATAAAGAGGAGTTCAATAAAAACAAACTTCAATCCATATGAAATCATTTTAAACACATTTGCATTCTTTCATGCACTTTATTAGTTAAGCACTTGCTGATCTCCAGCACCATGATAGATTATGCTGAATCAAAAAAAGATTGTGTGACTCCGAAAAAATTCCGTAAGAATGAGTCATGGACACAAACAAGCAAAAGGTATCTACTGGCCGACTGCAGGTCAGGTGATTTGCACTGCTCGGCGCATCATGGAGCCCTTGGCAGGGTCATTTGTTTCAGTGGGAGGTGGAAAGCTTAGCTGAAGGACCGCTACCTTTGCGCTGGGACTTGAAGGGCTAGAACACATGAAAGAACGGGTGTGAAGTGAAGCAGTGAAAACTAAGGTATACATGACAATCATGAGAGCAACTATGTTGTGATCTGTTTGACTCTGTCACTAGTTTCTTCACACATGTGGTACTTGCGAGGTTCCCATAGAAATATTTCAGTGGAAAATGTACATACGTGTGAACAGATGCACTGATGGAAACGTATGTAGGGAAAAACCCTGAATGTGTCCTGCAGGTGGATCTTACTGAGAGCATCCATGCCTCCCTCACCTTTCCTCCTACCCCTCTGCTCCCCTCCTGACCCTTGCCCTTCTCCTGTTTCCTCGCCCCTTCCCTGTTCTTCGGCAGCTATGCCTAAGCTTCTTCCTTGTTTTTTAAATAACAGTTGTGTATCCTGACTGTTCTCTCCTTTTGCTTTTTCCTTTGTCTTTTTACTTATCACAATTTCAAACCAACATCCACCAAGAAGATGGATGGGCAAGAGCCCTGGGGTGAGGATCTCTCCTGTGCTTGTGGAGGAGGGGAGGAAAGCAGCATTTAGTACAGTTCCCGGGGGAGGTTATAACCCAAGTAGTGCTCTGCAGACAAGTGTGTGGATGATAGTCATGGAAATTAGATCATTAAGATGGAAAACAGAACTGTTTACATCTTGAAAGGAGGGCCTATGCCTGTAGCCCTGGGAAAACAGAAAGCACTCTGTAAATATACCCAGCATGGAGGGAATTGGCTCTAAAATGAAACAATGACAGCAGCCAAGTGAAAATATTAAGAGTACTAATTCAAATGCATCCTTGTGCATGCACTTTCAAGTAAATCCATTTTCTTGAATGTTCAATACAAATTTCATTTAAAAAAATCAATCATTGTGTTAATTCAAACTGGCCAAGCCGCCAACAAGACTTTATTCTTTTAACAATAAAATGTCTCTCAAATATAAGAGGACAAGAAGGCTGGAGAAAACTCTTGTTTTGCTTCTTCCCACAGCACTGAACATTTTAACTGCCTCCCTGAAACTGTCAGTACATGCGATTTATTTCTGAACCCCACATCT
>RJWT010021499.1:0-17559 GCA_004365215.1 Cuniculus paca | reverse complement strand
AAAAAAAAATTAAAAGGGCAGGCATGGAGCTCAGTGGTACAGTACCCTGGGCCCAGGGTATTTTCTCAGATTACTCCCACAACCCGCAGTGCCTCCACCACCACGACAAACTCCTACCAACCAGGCACGGCACTGTGCATGTTACATACACGATCTCTTGTAACACCGGCGACACTTCAAGGACCATATCTTGTCCTATTTTCAGATAAGGAAACTGGGGCTCAACAGTCTTACAGAGAGCAGGTGCAGAACCAAGATCCCAACCCATTTTTGGTCAGTGCTGAATCCCATGTACTTTCTACCTCTGTGGTACGTTTTGTGACTTAGAGCATTATAGCCTCAGCTGTTTATCCAGTACCACCTGGGAGCAGGCATATTCACATCCCGCAGATAATGCATGAAGGACTGGTCTTACTTCTGTATGCAGACAATATTTGTTGAGCTGTTAGAAAGTTGTAATGTGTTTAAAAAATATATAGGGACTCATTATTATGTATTAAACATTACTGTATAAACTATCAAATGGAATAAATTTGACATCCAATGTTATCGATGTAGATTTTTTTTTTGTTTGCATTATCTCTGGGGCTAGATTCAGAAAGAGTAAAACAAAAGATTTTTTAATTTTTCTTTTTTTTTCCTCTTTTCTTTATTTTTTTTCCAAATACATTTTATTTCAAGAAGAAAAAGAAAAAAGAAAAAAAAACTAAAACAAAATTTCAAAACACATGAGTCAGGGAAAAAGATTTTTTAAAAAGGAGCAGGGAGACTGGAGGGTGTAGCTCAGTGATAGAGTACTTGTCTAGAGTGCACAAAGCAAGGGCTGGGGATTTAGCTCAGCGGCCTAAGTGCCCGCCTAGAGTGTACAAAGCCATGGGTTCGAGCCTTAGTGATACACACAGACACACACTTGAAAGTAAATAAATTATTTCAGGTCTGGCCTCACTGTCTGTGTTATGGTTTGAGTCTGGATGTCTCCCCAAAGCCTCATGTAGTCAGGGAAGTGGGCTTCTGGAGCTTGTGAGTGATTCATGGTACAATGCTAGGATTATGGGTGTGAGTACTGGGTGTGGTCTACATACAATATAAGGGACAGAGTCTTCTCTCCATGTACTTCCCTTTTTGCACTTGTTGATTGTGCTGTTTTCTGCTGCCATGAATGGTTGCCCCTGTGCCATGCCACCCTACCTTGGAGCCAGCTGATTATGGACTGAAACCTCCACAAACTGTGAGCTAAATAAACCTTTCTTTCCCTAATTTTGTATGTTGGGTATTGTGTCTCAGCAATGAGAGAAAAGTAATCAAGACAGTCTGTATGGACCCATGGAATTGCCCAGGGCAATGTGAGTACTGTTAGCAATTACGGCAACTGAAGCAGATGCTAGATTTCTACACCTGACCAGGATTTCTACTCCTGGCAGTGTGTGCATGTGTGTGGTCAGTGAGAGGATAACTAAACCAACATGCTGATTTTTTTGGGTCCATTTTAGGTTGAATTTTTGTCTTGAAGGAAAATGTCCCCTTAAGAATCTATGTGTCTTATGTAATAAGTTACCCTAATATGTTTGCTTTTGAGATTTGTTCCACATGATCAGTGGAGGCACTGAGGTCAAGGCTCCTGAAATGAGAGGGACTCTTGTTCCTCGAGGTTCTTTTAATACACAGAGATGATTTACGGTATTGACAACATCCCTCTCCTCACTTTCTTTTTTGTTTAGACTTCTTTTTTGGCCCCATGAACTTGCATACATCTGTTCACTTTTCCTTTCTGGTCTAGTTTTAATCTGCCTTTTGTTACTATAACTGGATAGCACAAACGAATGGTTTGTAAGGAACAGATGTTGATTTGGCTCATGATTCTGGAGGGTGGGAAACCCAGCTGTGTCATGGCTTGTGGAGGTGTCCCATGGTGAGACCCAGCCGGCATGATAAAAAGAACTCACTTTTGTGGCAAAGCCTTTCCTTTTGTAACCCATTAGTTCATAAATCAATTAATATACTCACAGAGACAGTCTAATCACCTATTAAAATGTCCCGCCTGGTCACAATCTTAGTGTCACACAATGGAAATGATATTGCAACCATAGTACTTATGCTGAGAATCCTGGACCACCTCGAGTTCCAGTTCCAGTCCCATCATCTTTAGGATCACTCCAGGGTCTCCATCCCCAAGTAGTACAATCTGTTGAATTCTGCCACAGGAACCTCCCCATCAGTTTGTCATTTGGCCACACACAGGCTAAGAGACTTACAAGTGTTTTGCATTTTTTAAGGGGTAAGGTGTCACGTTTTGATTTCTTTCCAATCTCAAATAGAAATCTGCCCAGATTGTTTGGCAGTTTTAGATATTTACCACCAAACAAATAGAGATTTAAATTGAAACTGGGCCACATTAGGTAATGCTTAAGATTTCTCCCAGAACACAAATTGTCCCTTATTTCAAGCTACTTTAATTGCAGTTCTTGAATATCTGCATTCTCAGTAAACACTCATGGTAAAAACAGTTAATGATTAATTTGCTTGTGTTCCCAGTGACTTGAGAAATAAGTACTAACACCTTGAAGGCCTGTCCTTATCAAGTTCTGAAGGATGGTTTTTATAACTGGTATAAACCCTTGGTTTATCAGCTCCAGTGGCCTGGAAACCCCTTAGACCCAAATATTTGGGATGAGCAAAATGGACCCAGCTTAGGAATTCCAAGAAGGCAGAATTGAGATAGAGAGCTGCCAAAGCTCACAGATGTGGAATGAAACCAATTTCAAAATCTGATTCTTCTGCGTAGTTGGAATGTGCTTAAAACCTGAACTCGCTTGAGATTTACGCACCTGTTAGAATGTTTCAGACCGTACATTCTGCTTCTTGGTGTATCTCTGTGAAATACGATGATGACAATTCCAGGGTATCTCATAGGGCTACTGCTGAAATCTTCGAAGTGCTGACTCTCTTTCTAATGCTGCAGAAATGAGAAAAGTTAGCTGGTGTGTCATGCTTCCTGAGTCTACACTGAGTCTTTCTAGACTCAAATCGTTGAACTTAGATTTTAGTTGAAAGATGGATAAATTTGCTCATGTTAGTGATATTGTCTCTTAGATCATCTGAGGTGTCATCCAATAAAATATTCCCATTTTATAAAAGAGAAAAAGAAAGGTGACAACAGGAACAAGGCTAGAACGCTTCCTGGTCTGTAAAGTCAGGCAGGGTTTTGTATAGTTTTTCTTGGTTAGTTTTCAGAAGAATTTTTATCTTGGGAGCTAATAAATGATACACACAAATACACAAGTGTTCTGTGCCAGGCGTGCATGGCAGTGCATGCCTGTAATCCCAGGCAGAAGGACAACCTGAGCTATTTGGCAACTTAGTGTATGAGGTATTTACTCTACTTCTGAGCTAAATAGCCAGCCTTTTTTTTTTTTATGTGGCACCAGGGATCAAACTCACAACCTCACACTTGCCAGGCAGGCGCTTAGGCCACTGAGCAAAATCCCCAGCCCTTGTCTTTTTGAGACAGGGTCTTACTATGTCGTTCAGGCTGGTCTCAAACTCACAACAATCTGCCTGTCTCAGTCTCCTGAGTGCTGGGATTACAGGCGTGAGCCACCATGCCTGGCTAATAGCCAGCCTTTTAAAAAAAAATCTTATTTTGAGATAGGGTCTCACTAAGTTACCTAGACTGGCCTTGAACTTGTGATTCCTCTGGTCCAGCTCCTGAAGTACCTGGGCTTGCAGGTATACATCACTGAACCTGGCTCCGTCTTCTTTTGAAATTTGCTTGCAGAAATGCCTTGAGTTAATTATAACAGAAATGAGCGTTCAGAATGAATATTTGACAGAATGCATGCCCGAGGCAGTAGTCCACAGTTGGGGTTCCTTTATAGCCTCTAAAAACACTTGTATTATTGCTACTTAAATATTGGGTTGTTTTGTAGGTCTTACCTGGGAATTGTATTAACTTCAATGCATCTGGTGGAAACTAAATCTTTCTGTAAAGTTTTGGGCGGGTTTTGTCATTGACATTAGGTGGTTTAAAGGAACTATTACTTATCCACATGTTCGTACATACTGTGCATATGTCATTAAAGAAACAATTAGGAGTTAGTTTTCAATAAGGCCTATTTGGTGGCTACAAATTAATATGTTTAAATTTCTTGGTACTTAACCTTTTCATTGCATCCTGCTGTTCATTGGTGGTAACCCACAGAGCTAATGAGATGCCTAAATTCTGCTGGATTCACTGCTCCTTACCATAGGGCAGAAGAACTCTCCCTTCTCTCTCTCTCTCTCTCTCTCTCTCTCTCTCTCTCTCTCTCTCTCTCTCTCTCTCTCTCCCCTGAAATGTGGGTGGACAGAGTATTTATCATCCAGCACACCCAGGAAGAACTAGCTTTATTATGAGCATTCTTTTAGACTTGGCAGCTCCCTGAGCTAGTTAATTTTGCACAACAGTTCATGTGGTTTTCATTCCAAAACTTCTTAGAACAAAATATGCTGTAAGAAGTACCTATTCAATAAAGCAAAACAGTCCTGGCTAATATATCAGTCTATATCTCTCCAGTATAGTATTCTTTTTTTTCAGGTTCTGTTAGACCCAAATTCCCAGTCTCGTTTTGCACAATATAACTATGTAAGTCATTACTTGATATTAACAGTCTTAGTCTTTTAGAAATTTTCAAGTGGTCTCTTCTGTGTACTTTTGCACTGTTGAGTGGTGGCTTTGTTGGCAAATACGATTTAGTATTTTTGAAGAGGGAAACTATGGGTCCATCAGATTTTTCTGAAGTGGAGACCCAGTTGAACCTACCAAGGGTCTCAGCATGGTCATGACTCTGACCCCCAGGTGATTGTAATTTATGACTTTAGTCTGGGAAAGCTGATGATGAAGGAGAGCAGAAGTCCAGAGAGTTTTATCCTCAGAATAGCAGCTGCAGGGAGTGTGAAATGGGAGGCCCCATAGGTTTAACCATTTTAGGGCTAGTCTTATCTTTATTGATGGGTAAGCCTGCAGCCTTCTCTTTCAGCTGGGGAGAAGGGGGCACCCCTCAGTGAGTATGCACAAAGGAGAATGTTCATGAGACCAGAGTGGTCATGGGCTCAGTGCCTGTTCTAATCTAGTGCTATTCCATGATTCCAGGTGCCCGGAGGGGTCTACTGTGCGTGTTCCAGGTACAGCCAGGGAGGAGGCTGGGGAAAGGGGTAGACAGAGAAGTTTGGAGGACAAAGGTTTGGGTTGCTTTGTATGTGTGCACAAATCCATGTAAGCATCTACATCCATCAACAGCCCAGAAATTGGCTTGCCATTTCAGTTCTCAAACAAATGGTTTGTTTATTAAACTGAAAGCTGCTATCTCCATTAGGAAACATTCAATTCCAGCAATTAGCCCTGAGGGTTAAAGAGCCTCCTTCCTGCCAGTCTGTTTTGCTCTGTTCCCAAACAATGCTTTGATGTGCAAGGGGCTCCTAATGGAAGATAAGTCATCAGTTAACCCAATGGAAGGTTAAGCTGAAAAAGGACTTTTCAGAGAAGGGATTATCTCTGAGTTGTTAGCCAGTGACTGACATTATCTGTAGTCTTCGTTAGAGACTTAATCTCCACACAGGGAGAAGGTTGCAAAGATGCAGAAGTATTCTGATTATTTAGTTTGTTTAAAAGTGAGTTTAGAAATAGGATCTTAGGTCACTCGAAGCTGGGGTGAAGATGACCATCCTTTCCATGAGAAACAACTTACCGTTTTATTTCCTTCAAGAATTGGTGGCCATAATACTATTAAATTGCTAGGTTGCTTTTTTTTTAATTAAAATAAGGAGAACTATTTATTTTGTGATAGTGAACTGAAATTAGTATTGTGGCTTTTAAGTACGATGCAGAGAAATATAATCATGTGTTTGAAATTTCAAATTAAATACATTAAAAAAATTTTTAGGTATGTTAAAATAGTTAAAATAGGGCTGGGGATTTAGCTCAGTGGCCTAAGTGCCTGCCTGGCAAGCATGAAGTTGTGAGTTCAATCCCCAGTGCTGCAAAAAAAAAAAAAAAAAAAGTTAAAATGTCAATTGCCAAACATTTAGAAACTAGTTATTTTACCACAATAGTGCAATCAGTAATCATTTTATTTCCTTCTTTTTTTTTCCTCCCTGTGTTTTCTATGGGATATAAACCATTTACCTAGATTTTGTGTCCTAATTAGCCCCATAGAATATTTCAGAAATCTTGACCCACATTGCTTAATGAGTACAGAGTTTCTGTTTGGAGTGATGAAAAAATTTTGAAGAAAGTGCTAACGGTCGCACAAAATTATGAATGTAATTAATACCACTGCACTTTGCACTCAAAGTAGTTAAAATGGTGAATATTATGCTAGATATAATAATACTACAATTTTAAAAAGTATATAAAATTGTGCCCCCAAATTGTTTTTTTTTTTCTTTCTTCCTTTGACAAGTAAAACACTGGCAGATTTCAGAGTTTGTAGTGCTAGAAGATTTAATGTGGAGATTTATTTTTCATAGGACTCAAAACCCAAAACTGTTAAGCACTATTTAGTAATTTCAGTAATAACCCTGTAATTTGAAGGAACAATTTTGGCAGCAGAGTAGCATGCTGTTAAAACTTTAGAAATTCTAAAGTTGGAGGTGACTTTTCAGGCTGAGGTACTTACAGCCCCCTGGAGAGCACAAAAGCCTCCTGGTAACTTCCCTATCTCCTCGCAAGGAGGACAGCAGCTGATAGTCCGGGACTGATTATGACCCGTGGATAACTTTACATGCAAACCCTGCCCTCAGGGAGCTCCAGCAAAAGCAAGAGTGAGCCTGGCAGGTTCTCTAGAACGACCTCCAAGGTGTGATGGAGCAGCTACTTCTGCTGGGACTGGGGACATCATCAGGACATGTCACCAAGGACCAGGTTTGAGGCATGACTGAAAAACTGAGATGAGTTTGGAAGGGCCACAAGCACCATGAGGGCAGGACCATGGGATCACGAGGATACAATGGGCTTTAAAAAGGGTGGCAGGCCCCTTTTCTAGATCGAAGAGGATTATTGCTTTCATTTTTTAAACAATCCAGGTTCAAAAAATAGAACTACCATGTGATCCAGCAATCTCATTTCTGTAGATATGCTCAAAGGAAATGAAATCAGCAGTCAAAGAGCTTGAGTGTTCAATGTAGCATTATTCCTCATAGCTAACATGTGGAGTCATCTACAGATAAACAGATAAAGAAATGTGGTGCAGGACTGGGTTAAAGTGGTAAAGAGCTCACCTAGTGTGCATGAGGCCCTGAGTTCAATTTCCAGCAGAAAGAAAGAAAGAAAGAAAGAAAGAAAGAAAGAAAGAAAGAGGGAGGAAGGGGAGGGGAGGGGAGGAGAGGAGAGGAGAGGAGAAGAGGAAAGAGAGAGGGGAGATGAGAGGAAGGAAGAGAAGGAAGGAAAAGAAAGGAAGGAAGAAACAAAAGATGTTGTAGATATCCAGTGGAATACTATTGTACCCTGAAAAGGAAGTCTTGTTATTTGTGACAACATAGATGAACCTGCATAGTATTACCTTAAGTGAAATTAACCAGGTCCAGGAAGATCTCACTCATAGGTGGAATAGCCACACTCACAGAAGGAGAATAAAAGGGTAATTACTAGGGACTGGTAGGGAGTGGAATTCAAAACTGAGAGGCTGTTGAATGCATATCGCTTTTGCACCATTGAAATGTTGAAAAATCCTAAATCAAACCATTGGGAAGTCTGTACATCAAAGTGACATTTTGGCTTCAAGCAACCTTTTGGTCCCAGTGGTCAGCTAGCATCTCACAGCTTGAGATGTTTGCTAGTTGCATTCCTGAGACATTGAGTTGTACCCTCTACCGGACCTTGGTTATTTCCTCTTCTTAGATCCCCACCTTGTGCTCTGCTTGTTTGGGGAGGTGTCCGTGTCTGGAATGTACTGGCTGCTCTGGAATCCCTGTTGTGATGAAAGCTGTGTACGAGACAAATGGACATTCTCGGGAGTGACCAGACACTCTGGAGAACTCCAACCACTCAACTGAACAAAAGTCACTCACCTGGTGTGTGAGAGGAGGCCGAGAATGCCAGGCATCTTAGGTAGGGGGAAAGGCAGCACAGCGTTTTGTCTTCACTGAGATACAACTAAGAAGTCCAAGTGCATTTTCTGAGCCAGCGAGCCCTGGCACAGCCCGTACTGTGGGAGGGGAAAGGATGTACTTGTTTATAGTTGGCTTTGGAGGGCTGGATGGGCTCAGATGTCAACTCTAACGCTTGCTTTGTGTCTTTGAGCAAATCAAACTCTGAGCTTCGGTGTCTTCATCTGCAGAATAGGGCTTTTCCCTGCATCACAGAGTTGTGAGGATTTCTTGAAATGATGTGTGTGAAGGGCGTAAGAAAACGCCTATGCATTGTGGGCATTCAGTTAATGACTGTTTCTGTTGTCATCTATGTCATGTATGCTTCTTGTAGAGAAACTGGCATACTAGCTAAGCCATACAGCACATGGGAAGAGTTCTAGGACCCTGTTAGATTACAGTTGTCCCTCTGTATCCACAGGAGACTGATTCTAAGACCTCCTTTTGATACCAAAATCAAGTCCTTTAAATAAAATAGCCATATCCCTTCTATAAAATGGTGTAGTATTTACATATAACTTTAAATCATCTCTAGATTACTTATAATACCTAGACAGTGTAAATACTACATAATTAATTACTCTATTGTATCATACAGGCACAATTTTTTCTCGGTATTTTCCATCCCTGGTTGATTGAATTTGTGTGTGTAGGACCCTCAGAGGTAGAGGGGTAATCGTATATGGTAAAGTAGAAAAGGAATTAAGTGGTTCATCTTCCTTGTTTGATAAACCTCTAGTTCAGTACCTACTTTTGCATCTGCAAGAGACAAGTTAGTGGCTAAAGATCCAGGCTGCCTCTATTTTAGCTTCACCACCTACTGCTGATGATTTTGGGCAAGTAAAACTCTCCGAGCCTCACCTCACTGAACTGTAAAATGGACACATGAAAGTTCTGGCCTCAGAACCTCAGAGTAAACATGATTGGGTTTAACAATCACCCAGTCTAAAGCTGGGCTTATCCAAAGTGATCAGTAAAGCTTCTGACCATCAACCTTAGCCAACAGCTTTGAAGAAGGTTCTGGTTCCCTTTGTTCCTTCTTCAATTTGACAAGGTTCATGCCATCCCCATCACCAGCTCCAGGACCAACTGTCTTTGTCAACTGGGTTCAGCACATGACAGTATTTGTGCATGCGGTTGCTAGGTCTGCAATCCTGGCTGCCTGAGTGGGTCCTTATTCCACAGGGATGCCTTTGCACTTCCTTTTCTAGCTATACATTTTAAAAAGCACAAATGCCACAAGACAACCCACTTCTGACAATGCTTGGAAAACACTACTGTCAACCCGCTACCAGAGGAGAGAGCAAGTGTGAACTGCCTCTAACTGAGGGCCCAGCTTGTCCTCATCATGGGGTCAAGCTGCCTTTGAATGCTGTCCCCTAGGTAAACCTCCTGACAGCCTTATCAGGCAGGTGTGTTCATTTCCTATGGCTACTCTAGTAAAGCATCACAAGCTGAATGGCTTAAAACAATGGAAATTTATTGTGTCACAGTTCAGAAGGTCAGAAGTCTGAAATGAAGGATGGCAGTGTTGCTTCCTTCTGGAGACCAAGGGAAAACTTGCTTCTTGCTTTTCTCCTGATGGTTACTAATAATCCTTGGCATTCCTTGGCTTGTAGATTTCTGCCTCATCAGGTGGAATTCTCCTCCTTTGCGTATGTCTCTGTGTTTTCAGATGAAGACCCCAGTCCTCAGTGTAAGACCACATCTTCATACATTACACCTGCAAAGACCCTCTTTCCAAATAAGGTCACATTCTGAGGTTCCAGGCTGACATGAATTTTGGAGGACATGATTCAACACATGACAGTATTAATTATGCCCATTTAATGGATGAGGAACTGAGTCTCAGAGCAGAAAATCCCTTCCACAAGCATCACATAGTTTGTGATGCTAGAAGGTTCGAAGACTTTGAACTATTTTTCTGTAGACTTGTGCCCTTCCCACTGGATCACCTTGCTACACGTACATGCGCAGAAGGTCGTAAGGGTCAGCAGCAGGTGGCCACAGATCAAAGGGGCCACTACAAGGTAAACAGGATGAGACAGAGGCAAACCTTGACCCTTTCCTTGCTGCTGGTTCTCAGACTTTATCCTGTTTCCACAGCCAGTGTGATTTATTGGCTCTCACAGTACTCTGCTCCAAGGCCAGGCAGAGAGATGGCTCACGAATGAGAAAAGGTAGAGGTCAGGTTTGGCTGGCATCAAGCGAAGGAAAGAAACTTTTTCTCTGTATTAAGCTGGGTGCCCTCTGTAGCTCCTGGCTGTTCCCTATATCCCTGTGCCTCTGCTTATCATGCACGCCTCTGGAGCAACAGTGAAATTCCATGCTTTCCTTCTCCTGCAGAGGTTCCTTCCTGGCATTCAGGGCCACAAAAGCAGTGAACAGAAGAAGCAAGCAGCTGGCCCTTAGCTGTCCCCAGAGTTGGCTACCTGAGCTTCCCAGAGTGTGGTCCTGCAGAGCCGGCCCAGGTCCACTTGGAAGAGCAGGGCTGTGGATGAGAGAGGCGAGATTCCAGGTGCCCTTCCTCCTCCCTTTTTTGCTAAAGTCCAGTACTGAGGCGGGGTTGGAATTAGAACCAGAGTCAGGGTCTCAAGGTCAAGGGCTCCTATCTCTAGGTTTAAACTCCAAGTGCACTCTGGGTACCAGCCTCAGAACCCATGTAGACAGTGGCAGTGGCATCAACCAGAAAACTTGGGAGCTTCTGGGCTGAGCCTTAATTGTCTGTTGTTACCCAGCATGCCTTGTCCCTCAGGTCAATGCCCCCAGTGCCACTCCTGATCCAGAATCACCACTTAGTCCCTGCAGAGTGGCATTCTCAGATGGCCATGTGAACTTTCCTGGAGTTCTCTTGTGCTGCCAGAGAGTGTGAGAGCGAATCGAATCAGAGGTCTGTTTGCTGCAGTCTGGCTTCGCATGTACTTTGTGCTTTTGAAGAAACTTGAGGAAAGGCTGTGCCTGAGCTCAGAGTGGGTGGCAGTTCACAGCGATGCCATGCTAATGGGCCAGTAGATGGAATTCTAACTCTAGTAGAGGCTCTATAGAGTTTTCTTGCAATCTGTAGGCAGGTGATCCCATCTGATGAACCTTTTTACCTATTGGAAAAGGTGGGTCCTTTTGTTAAGCGTTCAAGTGTTTCACTTAAAAAGCACCTCTGATGATTGCCTTCTCTCACAGATTGAGTGTTGCCTTGGGTGAGTGAAGGTTTGCCATTTAGCACCTCTTGCCTTTGATGAAGGAAGAGCTTGGTGGGCAAATCTGCTGGAAAGATTTGATTTGTTCCTGGACTCAGTGCCATTTTGAGTCCCCTTGCTGACCTCTTACCCCAAAGCCCTGCCCCAAGGCTAGGCACTGGGGGGTGGAGGGACAGAAAGGCAGGGATCCCAGCAGAATTGGCTTTTGGCTTCTGGATTTGGGATTGCCTACTAAATACAGAGTTACTGTCTGTCTCAAACCCTAGAATTCACTGTGCACATTAGAGGCATAGATAGATAGCATTTTTCCTGCAGAAGACTAGGTCTAGCAAGCCCCAAATATTATTTTAGAAACTTTGCCGAAAGCTTTGAAATATTTTATTAAAACAAAGTATTGGCACCAATTCAATGAACCCCATTGTGTGCATGTGTCTTCTAAATGGAGGATGAAATTACTAGATTGACATACCTGTTCATTGAAATCGAATGGAGAAAAAAAATATTATTTAGAGTAATTGATAAAATCAGCCTCCAGATTTGGTTCTTTACATGGCTGATCAGATCTTGGGAAACTCATCAATGCAATTTTCCTGTAACCTATTCTGCCGGTGACATAGTTCATGAAATTCTATGACATTTGACACCCCCCACCCCTGAGAAATCAAGTTATTAAGAGTGTTTCACAATTTTTTTGGAATGGGCAGTTCATGAAAGAAGAATGTATTTTTAGTAGAGAGCCAATTGCTTAGCTTCTGTGGAAATGGAAGCTTATATTGTCTTACAGCTGTGAAGAGTGAGAGTCTGTTCTTTACATGTGACATATACTTCCTGAAGAGAAGGCCAGGCTTTGATGCAGATCTGTTCGTCATGGCGGAGTGATAGCCTCACTGTTCTGTGTGATCAAGGATGAGACCAAGAGGTTTCACTGAGGGGCGGAGATGTAGCTCAGAGGGAGAGCATGTGTGGGTTGCTGGGTTTAATGCATAATAACCCTGCCAAAAAAAGTATCCCTAAACCTAACAAATAGACACTCCTGGCCTTTTTAAAAAAATGTCAATATTTAAAACTCAAGTTTGTTGATCAATGCGTGGTTATTTTCAAATATTGCTTTTCTAATTACAACAGCAGTATGTGCCCGCGAAGGCAAGCCTCTATAAAATGCAAATTATAGGCCCATTTCACTGTTGCATCTCCCCTCAACACTGAGTTTCCTCCACTCCTATTCTGCAGGGTAATCCACAGTTAATATTCCGATATGATTCTACCGAACTATGAATGATATCTTTAATTAATCTTCTGTGAATTAATCTCAGTGAATTAATCTCCTCCAGGTTCCTACTTGCTTATCATGGGTACCATATTTCCTTTTAGTTCCTGCCTATCTGTCTGCTTTTTTATACTATTAAATACTTCATTCTTTTTTCAGAAGCTAGTACACAAAAATAGTTGGCAATTCAAAAAATGTAGAAAAGGACACAGTGAAAAGTGGTATAGCTAAACCCTGGTATTCAGTGCTCTCTTCCCATTCTAGAGATGTTATCAGTTCCCTAGGTCTCAATCCAGGAATAATTATGCATATACAAGTATACATGCTTGCATTCATGTACATGTGCAAAGAAAAGTTTGTATATGTGAGATTATATTCATCCTTATTAACATCAAAATAAGTATGCTCTATACAATATTATGGAATACTTGTCACTTAACTGTAGTCCTCTTCTTTTAAGGGTTGTTTATTATTTATTCCATCTTATGAATATATTAATTTCCCATTAGTGTAGGTTATTTGTGACTTCTATCATGGTAAGCAATGTGGCGTTGGGGATGCTGGGATGTGTATCATTTTGTGTATGTGCCACTACGTCTGCAGCGTAAGTCCTTCACTGTAGAACTACTAAGTGAAAGAGATTGCGAACTTTAAAGTTGTATACAAATTGCTCCCTAAATTCACGGAGTTTGATGAGGGAAGCTCTTTCCTCATATGCTGATAACGTATTTTAATTAATTAATTTAATTTTTGTTTCCCCGGGGGGAGTGCACTGTTCCTGGAGGTACTGCAATACCAGATCAATGCATGGAGTGGACAGAGCAAGCTCCTATTCTATCTCTCAGCTCCAAAAATCCATTTACTATATTGTTCTCAGATAGAGGATGTATCAGATATTAAACTGATAAGAACAGATACTATAGTTGATCTTGGCCAAAAGGCTGAAAAGCAATGATGACTAATTTTATAGGTGGAAAACATAATTTTGCTTTGCTTTTTTTTTTTTTTTTAAAGAAGTGGGTTGGAGAATCTTTTCAGATGTCTAAGAACAATGTCTATTTCTTTACTGTCTATCCATATCTTTCTATATTTGGGTTATTGGTCTTTATCGATTTATAAGTTTTTAATATATTCTTATTAGACCATATTAGGCCTTTGTCATATGTGTTGCAAATGCATCCCAGGTTTATTTCTATCTTAGCCACCATTCATTGGACAAGCTCTGCGGTGAGCACTTAATGCTTCACAACTGCTCTCTAAGATCACAGTGCTACTGTACCATTTTACAGAGAAGGAGGACTACAGGCCTGTTGGAAACCAAAGTTCACTCTTAACCAGAACGTCTCATTCCTTTTCACACATTCATATTCATGTAGCATCTTTCCGACTGGCCATACAATTATGATAAATATCCTTCTAAAGTTCACAGAGCCATCTATCACTTATGGAAATCATCTGTTTGAGATGCTCATACACATTTTCATTGTCTGCGGATTTTTCACTGTTACAAGATTACCTTGCCTCTCTCCAAAGCTCTGTTCTCCACAGTACAGCATGATGGTGCTTGTCCTCCTGCAGGGGATGATAGGATTATAGAGTCTGAGGGAGAAAGCCGAGGGATTCACGAGGGACTCAAGGCAGAAATGGGGGGAACGAATCAGAGGATGGGCCAATGCCTAGGTCTGCTAGATTTCTGAGCCCTTTTTCCTTAAGTGTCATCCCTAACATCATCTAGTTCTGGAATGGAGCATGTATGATTGAAAAATTCTGTGAATACTTATAAGTTTTTAATAAATGTATTATAGTGAAAAACACAATGCCATTAATTCCTCTCAAAAATACCCACTACCCCCAGCTTTGAATACATTTATCCCATCATTCTTGCCACTTTCTGAGGCAGTTCTGGGAATCCTTTTTAATTGGGCTGCCATGGCGTCTTCCCTCCCTTAAACTGATCTAAAATGTTTACCTTTCATGGTCATTTTGACTTTGGGGGAGAGCCTGGAGCCGCATGGTAACAGATAAAGTGAATAAGGTAGATGAAGATACACAGAAATGCCTTTGTGAGCCTGCCTTTCCCTTGGGATGGTGCTTGGCAGCTGCATTCATTGTTGTTGTTTTTAATCGCACCTCATAAAGACACACTGAGAAAGGACTTCCAAAACTTCTTCTGAAGGTGGCCAGAATGATGGGATAAATGCATTCGAAGTTAGAGAGAAGTATTTCGAGAGGGATTAATGGCAACATGTCTTTTACTGTAGTAAGTTTTAAAAATATAAATATCCCCCATATATTTTGATCACACCTCCTACGTAGTAGGACTCCAGACCTTCTCTCCTTTTTGAGCAGTGATATTGGCGACAGTAGAGGACACACTGTGGGGTGGCAGGATACTCTGGTGTCTTGGTTACTTTTCTTTCATTGCTGAGACAAAATATCCAACACCCAAAATTAGGGAAGGAAAGGTTTATTTCTTACAGTTTGGAGGTTTCAGTTCATATCCAGCTGGCTCCAAGGAAGGGTGGCATGGCTGATGGGGCAGCTGTTCATGGCAGCCCACAAGTGGCGAGAGCAAACAGGGCAAAGAGCGGCAAGTGAAAGAAAGACCCAAAAACATGTCTTCTCCCCTCCCTTACATAGTACGCAGCCTCCACCCCTGGATGGGTGCAGCACTCACACCGATAAACCCAGCACTAAACCCGGCACTAAGCCCAGCACTCAGCCCAGGGCTAGGCAGTGAATCAATCACAAGTGCCAGATTCAGCCGCTTCCATGACTACATGAGGCTTGTGGGGGCCCACCTATATACAAACCATAATACCTGGTAAGCTGGGAGATGGCAAACTATTTCTTTCTCTGTAGAATAATGTTTCTTACCGGAACAAATGAGCTCATGGTACATGCCATAGCTGAGTAGTCCATGTGTTTGTATGTTTGTTCTTCTGTATTCTTTGAAACCTTCTGTTCTTTAGTGCCCCAAACATCAGAGAGGTGTGGCTGGGTCTGGATGCTCCTTCATCCTTTTAAAGGAAAGTCCCTGGTGTTGTTTGCTTCTCTCATCAGCTTTGTCTTAATGCATTGAGCACTGGGTGTGACTTGGTTTCCCACACTTTACTCGGCTAGGGATTTCTTTGGGTAAACAAGCTCCTATTTGAAATTGTAAATATTCCCATGGGGTTCACATCTAAGTATAAAGAGCTGGCACTGTGCTGAGATATGAAACTTTTGGATATGAGTTTGGAGGAGGAATCCACCTGAAAGGTAGGGGAAGAGAGGATAAGCCTGGGGCTCCGGGGAGGAGGGACAGCTTCGGTCATTTGGAGGTGTCCAAGACCCAGGCTTCTTTCGCTGCATGCTTAAATCAGACATTGGAGCAGCATAAAAAGCTGCAAATCTCCGGGGAAACTTCTCACGCCGCCCTCCCCTATCCTCACAATTCCAGGAGGAGGGCTGGGTTTTCCTGCCTTTGAAGCCGTCCTCTCCGCCTTGCTGAGCTCCGTCCAGTCCTTCTGACCCCATCAAATCTGTTTTTGGAACATTCTGTGACACTGAGATACTAGTAACTGGAGGCCACTATAAATGAGATGGTTACATTGAGCGGAACACAGTTCTTCCAATAAAGACAAAGTTCTGACAGGAGGCATATTTAAGACAGAGCAGTCTTACTTCCCAAAACTCTTGAAAGCGCTCTTGGCAAAATACCCACGATCAGTTTCAGAAGCTGCTCCTGTTACTGTCTTGCTTCTTCTCCACTCTGCCCGCGTGGAACCACTTCACCTTGGCTCAAGGTTGGTGCTAAAGGCACAGATTAGGAGAAATGAATTTTGAGAGTTTCTATAGTTTGAGTCTCTCATTTTACAAAGTAGGAAACTAAGACTCAGAAAGGAGATACTGGTCTGCCCACAGCTACACATCAGCAAGCCTGGGCTTCCAAAGCCTCAGGCTGCTGCCTTACGTGACAGATGTTTTTAAAATTTTCCTTTGACTTCTATTTAGCCCAAAATACCTCCCTGGTCTACACCCTCTGAGATTCCCAATGGCTTCCAGGAGCAGAGCCCTACAGAGTGGATTGAATTCTGGATTCCAGCCAGGACTTTGTTTCTGACTAGGTCTCTGTCCCTGGAGAGGAGCTGGCTGCTGTGGGTTGGGGTCTGACACACACACACCCCGCTCCCGCCATCCTCCATAGACAGGGTGAGAACCTTCATTTCTTTATTTAATAGGAGGATTAAATAGGTGTGTAAGGGTATGTAGCACTGACCTGGCACCTAGTAGGTGTGCAATAGGCATTGCTGTATGATAACCATAATGGTCTCCACTGTCTTCGAACCCAGCTGCTGGGAGATTGCACTTTGCCAGCCAAGCAGCCAAGACCAAGCGTCAAAACAGCTTCGCTTCCTGAAGCTTCATCCCCCAGCCCAAAACTCCCCCAGGGACTTAACCAGAAGATCAGGTTACAGCACCAGAGGGAATTAAGCTGGCGGCACTGATTAATTTTCACGAACTCAGAAAATCCACTCCCCAAGCTCAGAGTCTGTGCTTGGGGAAGTAGGAGGGCGAACGGCAGTGAGGTGTTGCCTGCCGGCTGCCGCGCTGATGGTTTCTGTCTGAGGACGCGTCCCTCATCCAGGGTGGGATGGCTCAGTTTATGTTTGGGCAGCCTGAACCTAGTTTGCTGGTTTCGTTTCTCCCTCTGCCTCAGAGTACAAAATGCATATAAAGCGCTTTTCTGGAATACGTAACAGTGACTTTTTGCCAGAGTGTTTTTATAAGTTCCACCTTAATTTTGCAGACGTGTAAGAATGTGTGCGTGTGTGCGCATGTGTGTGCGCGCACTCATGCACGAAGAGAAGTGCACGATCATGTATTTTTAGTGCGTGTGTTGGTTTGCTAGGATTGCCCTGACAGTTGCCACAAATCGGGTGGCCTAAATGACAGAAATTTTTAATGTCACAGTTGGGGAGGCTAGAAGTACAG
>RJWT010021498.1:0-17559 GCA_004365215.1 Cuniculus paca | reverse complement strand
ACTGTGTCTCTGCCTGCTCCCTGGCTGCCACCAAGTAAGCAGCTAAACTCTACTAAGACATTTCAGCCTTGGAAGCAGTGACTATACACTGAATCCTGAGAACCGTTAGCCAAATTAAACCTGTCCTCCTTAGGTTCATCAATGTAGGCTATTGTGCTCCAAAAATGACTAATAGAGCTAGCATCTCACACCAAACAAATTAAGTAAGTTAAACAGTACAGAGTACTACCAGGAGATTAAGATAGACTTTTTAGAAAAGGCAGAGGAAACTGTCCAAGAAAAGGAAAAAAATAACACTCAAAGTACCCTAGACAACACAAAGATGTTGAAGTGACAACTTACATATTTGAGGAAGAAAATAAGGTCATTTTTGAAACAGAGGAGTGATGAAGACAAAGGTAAACACAGAACTGGGTCAAGGAAGAGCTTATATTTTATAGTAAAGAGTTTCAGTTTTATTGAGAGGGCAAGAGAAAATCATTCAAAATTTTGGAAGAGATGGAGACAATGGAGATTTATCAAATTTGAATTCTGGAAACACTGTGGTGTGTGATGCACAATGACAGAAAAACATTTATAACATCATTTAACTAAATACTAGCCATACACAATGACTCTTGAAAAATTTAGGAAGTAATGGATATCTTATTATTCTTTTGGATGACTACATTATTCATTATTAAAGTTCCCAAATCTGATAACAAATTTTGGTTGTCAGAAGATGTTTGAAATCATTCCCTGAGTACACACTTGGGAAAATATTTATATAGAAAAACACGATTAGTATTATTCAAGTGTGCAACACAATCAATTTTCTTGGTGTATTTAAAACTTCCTGTAGCTAATAAAAATTAAATCTGTAAAAATGTGCACTCGTTATAAAAGTATGCCTTACGTTCATTACTTTAAAAAGTCACATCATAATGCATTAAACACTTTTTAAATCAAGAATGTGAAAAATTTTTAATAAGCTTGGTTATAATTTATGATTCCATTGGGCAACTTTGACATTAAATATGGATAAAGTAGTAGTTTTCCCAAGGATGTCCAATATTAGGATGTTAGGATGATTTTAATTAGACTCCATCAGCAGGATAGGTTTACCTGTGTGGTTCTCCATGTGAAATGCATATAAATCCTAGAGCACCACCTATGAATTTAAATCAGAAAGCTCATCAACTTCTCTTGGCAAGGTGAAAGATAAAAGCCACAGAAGGTCCTTCCCAGCCTCTGTCACTAATGATAAAGAGCATTAACTGCGTCTGTAGACACTAATGCTGCTATCTTGGGAACACAGGCAGCTACCGTGAGAACTTTATAGCTTCACGAATCATACTTTTATATGAGGCAAAACACAAAATAATATCTCAACAAAGCAGCAAAAAATATTAGCATTTATGAACAAAAGAAGGTCGTATAAATATGTAGATCTCTAAATATGTAATGTAGCCAAGTACCATGTTCACCACTATAAACTCTTGTTACAGGCATAAAAAAAGAACTAGAAACCAAGAGTGAATTAAATCAAACTTGGATCCATTCTTTTATATACAGAGCATTTACCATGTAAAGTTTGGTGAATATAGTAAATCCCTTAATGCATGGAATGTTTATCTGTTTAGAGGAATTTTCAATAGAAATTAGTATGTCATACTTTAAAAAAGAAATTTTTTCCCCTTATTTTAGAAAAAAAATCTTGTCTTTGTGACTTTATATCTTAAATATAAATTTCTGAAATTCTAATTATTTTAAAGGTAAGATATTTATTGCTGAATAAATTTTTAAAGTGTTGCTTCTAAAGTTTAGGCAACACATGCAGAAATATAGATATTCAAATAGGAATGGTCAAATATTGTTCTCCTTTGGAGTCATTATCAGATGGTACATCCTCATTGAACCAAGAAATCATGAAGGAATTTGAAATAAAGTTAACCATCATCTACATCATTTAAAATATATACATGCTTATAATTTGTGTAATATTTGCTTTACTTTCCATCATTTTAAGCATTAATATTGCATTCCAACTTCTCTGTATGATTTCAATTGTATTCTATGGATTCATTTTCCTTTTAGAGGTTTTTTTATTATATTACTAACATGTTTCACTCAAATTTGTCCTCCTTTGCTACATTTCCAATGAGATTATTAAAATGATGGTTCAACTAGTTTAAGTTAATCAACCAATTAGTTAACTGTGCTTGCTAATTATACAAAAATTCGTCTCATAGTCCCTGCTGTAAGACCATATTAAAAATACTGCTCAATTACTTCAGTTACTAGACCCTTTTGAGATATAGTTAGTAACATTATGTTAAAACTCAAGTGCAGTAAGATAACATGCATACAATTTAGAAGACATGTATGACTAACTAGTCTATGCCTCACACCCAAACCACAAACAATCTAGAGTAGAAAATAAGGAGTCCAAAAACTTGGGTGTTGTTTGATAGTCGTTAACTTTAGTAAATGTTAAATGTGATGACAGTAGCACCTATTTCACAGGATTGTAATGAAGATGAAATTCTAGAATGTATGTGAAATATTTGGCATAAATAATAATGTATATCAAGTGTCTGTGAGTTACCATGTTCATTAGGTAACTTCAGATATGACTTTTTTTTTTTGTACCAGGGATCGAACTCACGACCTTGTGCTTACCAGGCAAGCGCTTGAGCCACTGAGCTAAATCCCCAGCCCCCTAGATGTGATTACTGACATGTACACAATAACAAAGGAATAATCACAACACATTTGTTGAAAAATATAAAGACAGAATTGTATAGAAATGTCATATAATTGGTTAGGGACTGTTGTACTGGGGTGCTTATGTTAGGGGGAGTTAATCTGAATTACAAGGAAAAAGAAATTGGGAAACAATTTTTAAATGATTACTTGTATAAATTAAGGGGAGAAAAAGGCTTTTTATACATTTATTTTGAGTATACCAAAATAAGTTGGACCTGTTTTCAACTCAAAATCTGTTTGTTTATTGTTGCTACTATTACCTCTTATTTTCTGGTTTTTAATTTTGTTTTTCATTTTTGTTGGTATCTGAAAAGAGAGTAAATATATAATTATTGGGAAAGGAAATAATGAGAAAGAATAAGAAATCAGAAGAAGATAGAAGTTGCGAAGTGGAAAGAACATTAATTGAGATAAAATAGAATTGGCTTCATACACCTACTCTTAAACATATAGTGGGATGATTATTGGCATGATTATTGGTGCTCTAAAATTCAGCTTTCTCTCATTTAAAATCTGAATACCATATCTAAAACAGTGTTTAGGGGGTTAGAAAATATGTATTAAAGCACAGAGTTAGCAATCTGTATTTGGTACTCAGTAATCTTTTTATTTATTTATTTATTTATTTATTTTTTATTTTATTTTGAAAAGAATACAACCAAACAAAACAAAACAAAACAAAACAGAGTGAAGTCAATCAAAACAAAGCAATGAACATGGTACATGACTTTTAAACAGGGTAAAAAGCAATCAATAAGGCTACCATAATGCCTCTTGTTATCTGCAATATACCTGACCATACCATCAGGGATAAGTAAAATCAAACAAAATACAACAAACTAAAACAGTAGAAACAAAACAAAACAAAACATAACAAAACAAAACAAAACAAACAAAGCAGAACAATGTATTCAATACAGAATTTCAAGATACTAGCAAAACAGCATTGGCTACCATAATATTTGTTATCTTCAGAATGGTTGCCTACACCTTCAGACATATTACATTCAAACCACACAGAATAGAGTAAAATCAATCAAAACAAACAATGAAAGCCATACACAGTTTCTAAACAAGATAATTGTAATCTTTTAAGTATATTAAATAAATAAATGACTAAATGGTCCTTTTACATGATGAACCAGGAAAAGTGTGGAAAGTAAGAATATGAAACTAATGAATTAATAGATTTTTAGCATCTTTTAAAGTTTCTGGTATTGTATACTAAAATATATGAACCTCCTAATCAGGAGTCTGAACATCTATGTGGTAAAATCCAACTCAGTTAAAATTGTCTCATGATGATATTTAGAAAAGAAAAAAAAAAGAGAAAGATTAGAAGGAAACAAATAGAACAAAGTTTTTATAAATAAGGAGGGGAAGAAGGGTTAAAGGGAGGGGAAGGGAATGAAAGAAAAAGAAGAAGCAATACATATCATGTACAGGTACAAATTCCCTATGATGTATGTTATTACTATGTATATCTAAAATGTAACAATAAAATAAAGTTTAAAAAAAATCTAAAAATAATTCCTCCCTCCAAAAAAGACATTAAGCATGAATAACCATAAGTATGTAAACAAAATCTATACCTTTCCATTGGTGTATGGAATAACATTACATTGGTATATGGATAACTTTACATTTATAATCATGGATGTCATGTTCTCTCTCTGTCTCTCTCTCTCATATATACATACATATATATATATATATATATATATATATATATAGTAGTATATTACATTTTGGACATATTTGCTTTTCAACATTCTATCTTAAGAAGGAACATCTTTTCATTCTGTCACTGAAATTACTGTTTTAAAAGTTAAAATGTTTCTTTTTATTTATGAAGTGTGGATTGTCAAAAGGTATTTTTAGTTATTTAAAATAAATTTTTTAAAAATCTTTAATATTCCCAGCATGATTTCTTCCAGGAATACTCTATGGAATTAATTTTTGGCACATAAAGACTGGAGAGATTTATCAAAGACTGATGGAGTAATGGATGATCCATGTACTTTTGCTTACCTGTTTTTATGGTTTGTGTTTAAATGTGCCCCCAAAACCTCATGCAGTCATGGAGGTGACTGAATCTAGCATTTGTGATTGGTTCATTGTCTAGCGCTGGGATTGGTGGTGTGAGTGCTGCACCCGCTCAGGGGCAGGTACCTGGCATACAATGATTGCCCGTTAGCCATGACACCCAGCTAATTATAGACTGAAACCTCCAAAACCTGTAAGCTACATAAACCTTTCCTTCCTTCATTTTGGGCATCAAGTATTTTGTCTCAGCAACTACAGAAAAGTAATCAAGGCACCTATTTAACATGCTACTATTTCATAGCTCTGCTGATTCACTGATTAGGCGAAAGAACAGAAAAGTAAGCCCAAATGCAGTATTACATTTTGTTAAAAGATCTACTACACATGTGCACTCTCATGCATGCACATACATATTTTAAGAAGAATATTGTGGGCACCGTAGTCCATTTCTTCATATTAATGTTCGAGGAAATTATTCTTATTTCTAGACATGATTTCATTGAAATAAGTTATTTCTTAATTAAAATTAAAATCTTTACAACATTCTCCCCTTCTTCAGTAACATTTCCAACCTCAATAATGAAAGATGAGTTAGAAGGAAAAAGTGTATAGGAAGAGAGAAATAAATTGCAAATGCTTGGAATGTTATTTCTTTCCATTAGATTTTATTTTCACCAAGATAATGTTAGAGAGTCATCTGATTTTGGCATACTCTCTAGAGAGAACTCATAGCAATGTTTTTACATAAATTTGTAGAATGTATGTGTATATACATATATACATAGAGAGAGAGAATGCATATTATATATAAAATGTGAAGAAAGACAAATCAATGTAGATTTTATATTACTAGCTAAATTTTTTCAGATATGTATTTAAGACTCATCAATCAGATCATCTCCTGTATTTGCCACTAAGTATGTGTTCTATTACCAGAGAAAAATTAAGAATTGACTATGGGGAAATTTCTGGAAATAATATCAGTCCATGCAATGCTTAGCCCAATACCCTCTAATCACTTACATGCATAATAGCTAAAACACCATTTCCAACACTGAATTTTTTGCTCTTCCTTGTAACTATTGTTGAAGATAAAATTAGATCATCAGAAACCAGTAGTCTGTGAAGGACACAATGCCTCTTTATCACCATTGAACAATAGCTAGTGATGTATAATCTAGAGACTTGCAACTGAAAAGCTAGAAGTATTGAGGAGTTCTAATCATACACAAAATTCAGTTGATAATAGCTTTAGTAATTGCAAAAGTTATTGAAAAGACATCTTTGCTTAGAAGCCATAAAATATCCAAATTAATTTTTGTGGATAATTCATTATTTTTTTAGTTGAATTACTTCTTCACTCTTGTAGCCTAAATATGCCCCAAGATACAAATGAAGAGGATGTACTTGCTATTACACTTCTCATCACACTGTTGAGAAGGTCATATTGCCAGTTTCAGGCAGCCCATAATTGCAGATTATTAAATTTATATAGTGTATCTAATTATGTGATATATATATATTTATATGTGTGTGTTGTGAAAAATTTAGAAAAATGATGGCAGCTATACCACTGCATTTATTTGAAATTTATTTCTTTTCAACTCAAGTGGTAGGTCTGAAAATAGATAAAAATAGACAAAAGCAGCTGACTTTACAGATATATATATATATATGAACTACTCCATATTGTATTAACTTTTCTGTAATTTATATAGCAATGAATCATTGCATTAGACCCTTTTATATAGAAATATTTGTCTTACTATAAGTCTTGTGTTTTTCATAGAAAAATATAGCCCAAAAATAAATATTAACTGACCAAGTACCTTACAATTTTTATTCTTTTTTTTTTTTCCTGAGACAGGGTCTTACTATGTAGTTCAGACTGGCCTTTAACGCCCTATGTAGCCAAGGTTGTCCTCAAATTCTTGGCAATCTCCTGCCTTGTGATTCTGAGTGCTGGGATTACAGATATGTACCACCATGACTGGCATACTTTATATTCTTATTTTAAAGCTGACAGCAGTGACTAAGAACTTGTAAAATAGTTTTAATGTTACAGAATAATACAGAAAAGGGTAATTTTACCAAGTCTTGATATTATTACAATTCTAAGTAAAATTATGTAACCAGAATTATATATTTTATTTCTTGTGACTCTTTCTGTATATTACTTTAGTAGCAAGTAAGTGCAAAATAAATATTTATGAAACTGAAATAGTAACATAAGACACTTTACTTATGTGTTGGTTATTAAGAAATGTGTTGATTTCAAGTAAATTTAAAGTATTTCAGATTTACAAAAGTTGTTATTCAGATAATATATTATTAAAAGTATCTCATCAAACAGTGCACAGATAGACAAATGTAATCTGTTTTGTTTTGTTTTGTTTTGTTTTGTTTCAAGACAGGGTCTTGTCGTACTGTTCAGTCTGGTATTGAACTCACAAGGTAGCCCAGGTTAGCCTCTAGCTTGAGGTAACCCTTTTGTCTCAGTGCCCAAATGCTGGGATTGTCCAGCTTCAAATGTGCCCTTAATTTTGATATTACAAAAATCATCCATCATTAAAAAGGCATGCAAGTGAATGATTTATTTAACCTTTTAACCTTTGCTTTTATGAGAAATCAGTTAAAAATAAATAACAGAAGAGCATGTTTGGAAAAGTCAATGATATAGTTATTCATAATAATTTTAGATATACTTAACTATATAGTTCCACTTCAAATATAAAATAAATATTAGTAGAAAATTAAACATCCTTTTTCGTACTGAATCATTACATCTGCTATTTGTTAAAAATCTAAGACTAAACTATAAATAGAAAGAAGTTCAAAATACTTGACTGTTGTAAAATACAGTGAGTGACAATATTAATTCTTCAGAGAACTATGCTGCATTCATAGAGTAATGAAGATTTTATTGATTTTGCAGTTTGTTTTATAAACAGAGGCATCTTAAAGGCATTTACAAAAACTGTCTTAAATTAAGATTATTCATTTTGACTGAATTAATTGTTATAGAAATTAATTGTTATAGAAAACTTAGAGTCTTATTTACACAAGATGGTGACTTGTGGTTAACGTTGTTTTCTGATAAAAGCCTTACAAGTTTTCTTTTCAAAGACTATAAATGAAAAATTACCACAAATAACAAGCTTAACAAAACAGCATTCTGACTGCATTGTCATATTTATTATAAAACACTTGGTTCACTGCATTTTGGCATTTTATACAACTGGTTCTGACAGTGATTAACATGGTTTGGGCTTCTGCAGTTTCACCCAAGAGAAATAAAACACCAAATTCTCTGCAGGTGTGTAATGGGCCAGAGATTTACAATCTGTTCTGCAAAGTCAGACTTCAAAGACTTGAAAAAATTCTTAAGTTGGCAATGCCTCTGTCACCGTTATTATTTAAGGTGTTTTTTATATTTCAAATGCAATTGTGTGGCTAGTTGCAAAAAATTTACCTCCAATTTGACTTCCATGCAGGTTTTTCAGAAGACAATTCTCCTTACACATCTGCACATTCCAAGTAAAGAAGCAGCACCTATATGAAGCAGCAAACTAAATAATTAAGTATTTACTTGTACTTCCAACGAGACTTCAGTTACTTGAAGTATGTTGCATTGCTTAACTGATGCTAAGGAGTAGTTGGGAAGTATCAGCGTAATTACCAAGTGACAATCAGGCGGCAGCACCTGGGCTATGACAGCCGCAGGACAAGTGTCCATAATTGCTTCCATGATTGCTTGGTGTGAACTTAATATAAAACTTACTCAATTAGGGTCAAAATGCACATGATAATTTCAATTATAGCAATGTTCATCTTCCTCAAAGTATCTTACAGAGAAAGTTCAAAAGTGCTACTTCAATTTGAAAATGTGGAAGTTTACCCATTTTTGTAGATATTTTCATCTCTGTGTGTGCTTGGTATGTTGTGCAAATTATTACATGTTTTATAGTTTCTCACTTAGGCATTTTCGAATGTCATCTCTATAGTTTACCATTTTACAAGTAAATAAAAAACAAATGTCACAAAAGAGTGTCATCTCAATATTTTCCGCATAAAATCAGCAGTAGATAATTTTCTTTAAACTTTAATTCTGTTCATAGTTTTTACAAAAGTATACAGGAATCTTTCTGTCAACCAACACTATAGCTAGCAGAATACAATAAATTGAGTAATGGGCCTATATTTTTAGTCGATTTAACCACCAGAGTTTTTGACTGCTGTGATATTTTGCCTGAAGTATAGTTCTCTTTACTTCAAATGCATTAGTCAAAAATTTTTCAGTGTCGTTGATGCCCAAATAAAATATATCAGTCATGGTAGCAGAAAGAAAAACTCCCTTTGATTGCAGCAGATAGCAGCCTTCATTCAAGCATCCCTTATTATCCCATCAATCTTGCTTAAAAATGGGAATAGTCTTAAGCACACAAAGGGGAGAGACAGGGAAAGAGAGAGACAGACAGAGACAGAGACAGAGACAGATAGAGACAGACAGACAGAGAGATGGAGAGATAGAGACAGAAAGATACTTTCCAAATTCTTGACCCACATAATTGCCTAGGTACTATAATTTTTAAAATCTAAAAACCATCACTCTATTACAGAATGGTTTTAAATTTTTGTTTTTAAAAATGTGAGTAGGCACAAAATATACATTTATCAAAATTATTGCTTAAAACATAAATAAAGTATCTGATTGCAAATATACTACCAGTGTTTACATTAGATTGTAACCAGTAATGTTCTCTCATGGACCAATGCTATAGATTTCTAAACTCCATTTATTTCTCCTAGTGTTTTGTAGTAGGAACAAGCAGACAATCCAGAACAAGCAGCAGAACCACAAGGGTATGTTGCTTGGCTTAGTTTCCTGACTGAAGTTATTGCATCTGTCTGCCAGGATGCTTTAGGACGTTTCAATCAATAATGTTAACCTGAAGCCAGCATTGACCTCACTGAACTTGAACCAACTATAACATTTTATTACAAAGATTCGAAGCTGTAATAATTCATAGTTTTAAAGGAAAATATGGACTGTTCAGATTTAATAGGAGCTGTAATTTATGTAGCGATGTTGATTTTGAGGGTGTGATGTGCTTTAATCTCTCATTCTATTTGCCATGGTGTGACAGAAATGCTGAAGCTGTCTGAAGGTTACAAACAATGTTCACTAATAACGAGCTCTTATGTCCTTGTAGGTTTCACTTTGATGGATATCTATAGTGTTTCCCCATGACATAACTCTGCTGAGGAAAACAGGTCTTGAAAACAAAGCTTGTACATTCACCTTCAAATATAACGAGCATCATTTTTAAAAGAAAGATAAACTAAATTGAGGAACAAATGCATATTTTTGTCATATTCCTCTTATCATTCGTATGGCATTGCCAGATTTAATTGGCAAAGTAAAGATGTTTATAGAAATAAAGCTCGATATAGTGGAAAGCTTTTGGTGGAGTATGTGTTTTTAAAACCCATTCTTTTAATCATAAAACTTCAATAACACTCTAATGAGATAAATGAAGCATGTGTTTTATTCCAAAGAAGCCATCGCTTTTTATAAAGCCTCTTGTTCGGGCATCCATTGCTGTAGTGAGTTATAGTGAGTCCAAAGAGCCCCTTTAACCTTCTCCAGCATTATTTGTTATTGCATATTGTAACCAGAAGGCAATAAAAATGAATAGAATGGAAGAAACAACATACAAACTTTCTCTCGAATATTCTAGGAAGATATATAGAATCAAGGTCACAGTCCTTCATTTAGTAAGTAGTAGAAACTAAGTATATTAAGATGTGTATTCTTCACAGAAAGACTAAACTAGGTTTCTAAACAAGACTCCAGAGTTGATAGCACAAAGCATTTCTTGGAGTGTCTGTGCATTTTAATTGTAGTGCAGTTCAACAGGAAATCTTATGAATTGAATCCACAGGTGTTTTATTCAGAAGTTACTATTCTGTTTGCACTATGTTTTCTTTCCTTGGACTTGTTTGCATATTTCAATATGAAAATAACCTCACTGATTTACCTCTGACAGATGTCTCCTTCAGAAAATTATGATTATTAGTTATCTTCCTCAATACATGCACACTAAGAAATGACCTTGTATAAGCCCCAAAGAAGCGAATTAAATTGGAAAGTTGTGTGTAAAATGATCAGAGAAACCCATTACTTCCATAACAACATTATATATCTACCTCCTGTGCAGTGTTGTGCAGCTTAGGGATTTTTATGAACTCAGTACCAAAAAATGGGCCTGTACTCAGCCATAAAACAGCTGTTCTAACTCTCGTGTACAAATTTCCACTGTATCCATGACACCATGTAAGCATAAATGATTTAGTGAAGGTCTGTAATGAACTCAGTAGAAACGCCCTGAGACTCCTCACATGAAAAACACTCAATATAGGTCTGAATTTTATATGCCTTTCACTATATATTATTTCCATAATGTAATCATCTCAGTGTTCTTAGACATGTTATATGAGAAAAGTCCTGTTGTATAAGACTCTAAAAACGTGCAGGAAACACCTTGACACACACACCAATACGTAACTGATGTAAGCAAACAAGAAAAAGTTCAAGGCTAGTTAATGTATTTTTTTAAAACATGAGAGTGAAAATTAAAATTCCTTTCCCCCTCCCAACAATCTGCAGTTCATTATGTAAAGTACTTTAATTCTGATTTATAGGTGAACATATAGAGAAGTTATCAAGGACAGTCTTTCATTAGGTTTTGAAAAGTAGTTTCTAAATATATGCATGTCACTTTAATGAAAAGAGTGATGACAGTAATTTTAAAATGACCTACAGATGTGTTTATATAGCACCTGCCTATCTCTATTGGGCAAATTTTTCATTTAATTTCAAACACTTCAAATGGGGAGTATAGACAATTGCAGATGTAGTTATTTGATTACTCATATGATGGAATCTAGCAAATTTCCTCAAAAATGTTTTTGATAAATGAAATTTGAGGACTATTTTGAAAAGTAGGAAAGAGACATCCATTTTTTATTTTAAATTATAAGATGTGAAATGTAGAACAGTTTGGAGAAGCCCCACCTGCTGCAGCAAACACACAGCTATCCCTGTACTGGGGAACATCTGGCTTTAAGAAGGTGATATGTAATTACCGTAGGAAGATCCAAACTTTTCCATATGCCTAATCTCATTGGACAGGCCCTATAATTTGCTGAAGGTCCAAACAAAAATTGTATGGGTTTAATTGCTTTGAAAAGCATTAGGCTGATGATTCCCAAACCCTATCCAGAACTAATAAAGAATTTTACCTAAGGATAGATAATTGAAATTCAAAATATGTTACCCCTCTTTGTTATATAATCTACATATTTTTTATTTTTCAAGTGATGTGGAAAAAATAGGAGGCTATCATCAACAAAACAGTCACAAAGAAGAGTTTTGGTATAAGTAGCTTCCAAGAAAAGGAGCATGTCACCTTGCTCCCCTCACATCCAGACATGTTTCTGTAACTAGTTCTTTTTAATGTGGTGTTTCAAAGATGTAGACTGGTATTTCACATTTTTTCCAGTCATTTCTACTGACCAGAACAGAAGATATGACGACATTCAACGCTCACATTTGACTGTTAAGGGGCGAGGAAAAAAGCTTCTATTATGTTAAACTACTGTAATTTAGGATGTATTTTCTCTAAGTACAAAAATTTCAGGATCATCTTGTGGCCATTTATGTGGCAGCTAAATATGGATCATACAACTCATTCAGTAATTATTTAATACTGTTGTTTATTTATTCAGCCGTTAGACTGAGTCAATCCTTGTACTTTTAGATTCCTGTTTAGGTAAATAAAAACCCAACATAAGCAGTGAGTAGAGGCTCTTACCAATCCATCTCTTTCTAGGGACTTTCACTCTAAATATTCATTCAAGTATTTTCTTTGTCTTGTTTCTTTGCAAACCTTATTAAGTTTCTTTCACACCCTCTCCTCCTGGGAAGCCCTAAACTATTTGCAGTCAAGTGCAGCTCAATTCAGGAATCATTAAATGCTCAAATAAACTCTTCAAAATTTTGATGTCCCTAGGTCTCTTTTAACAGTTTTTACTACAGACCAGTTCTACCCTAGTGCGCTAGGGTAAAGTATGGGCGTAACATAAGTTTTCTGTTATAGGTTACACAAGAAAGAGATGAAAATTGCAGAATGGTAACTGGAATAATTTGTGCTGGGGGTAGCGGGGAGTAAACCTGCAGGTGGCAGCATGAGCAAAGGCAATGACTGATGCAGAGACTAGAAAGCTAGGACATGCCACTGCCCAAGATCTGTGAGCTCTGTGACAGGTGCATGATGGGGCAAAGGTTCACAAATTCAGACTTCAGAAGACTGGTTTGCAAGAATAATTTTGTAATACATTGAGGACCTGGACCAGAGCAGTAACAACAGGATCCTGGAAATGGAAATGTATTCCTATAAATTAGATGGTAAAATTAACAGAACTAATTGATTCGATTGACCGTGTGAGAAATGAGGAAGATTTAGGCTTCTGTAAATGGTTGTCTAACAAAACATAAATATTCAAGGTGATATGGAAGGAACTATGATAAACTCAATTTTTGTTACATTAAATTTCAACTGCTCCTACAGCCCCAATCTGGGGTAATTAACCAGTAGTTGGATATGTGAAACCAGAGATAAGAATTAAACATGTCACCTAAAAAGAAAATTTGATTAATGAAAGTTAGATCTTGTATTTTTTTTCTTGTTTATACATTTACAGCTATGTTTTGAAGGTTCATGCTATCTTACTCAGACACTACTTTATAACAGAATAATTAACCATATAGTTTTAAACTTATTTCACATTTCCTGTTTTATGAGATAAAAATAGTTGCTAAGCAGGGTTGGGTCTTCTTAGTACTTGGATAATATGATAATAGTTTATAGGCCACTAGTATTATGAGTTTCAAGATTTTTCACAACACACATAAGCTTTGTATGTTCTGCTTAGTATTAGTAGGTTTTCAATGTTATCATTAGTAGTGATCCATAATGCTTAATTTGCTTAAATTATTAAAATAACTTGTATTCTAAAAACTCAGAGAAATTTCATTCTGTACTTGTAAAAATTATTTATTATTTATCTTTTATGAGTATATTACTTTTTCAACTTAATCTTATGTACAATATAACCTAATTGTATTATCGAATTCTGAATGCAACGATGTTAAAGCAAAATTGAATTGATATGGCCTAATAGAGAGTAGCTGTCTTGATATTTCTCAATAGGCTTTGATAAAATGCCTGATAGGCTACTATTTATGTTACAATATAAAAATTTAGTCTAATTTTCAATGATCTTCAGTAATGTCTTTTGCAGCACTTGCTTTGAATAAACAGCACCACTGACACCAAACTAAATAAAAGTATTCTTGACTTGCTCACTATCAGTTTGGAGAATATTAGTCTTTTTTTCCCCTTCAAAATTTTATATTCCCATTGGCCTGGAATAAGAAAATTAAGGAAAAATTTCAGTCCTGATCTAAGGACAAACAGCTCTGTTTTTAATATTGTATCGGGGCTGTCTTGGATCGGGTTTGGCCCAAATAAAATGAATTCCTTTATGGATTCATAACGTTGCTAAATACCCTAGGACACCTTTTGGCATATTTGATATCTGAGGGATTTTGTTCTTAATTTATTTGCATTCCATGCACTGCACCCTGGCCTTTTGTGTGTCTGTATCTGTCCTCCATCAGAATACTTCTGATAATCTTTAAAATTGCATTTTCCAACTTTAAAGATGCGATGTAATGCTGTAGAGAGAATGCTTTCACGTGAATCTGAACGACTTTGAAAATCTCAACAAAAGGATAATGAGAAAAGACAGAGATTAATCCATTTCTTTGAGAAATGCTGCCTTTTAGTCCCAGGGAAATATGTTCATTTGCATGGTTGAAATATAGCATACTGAGTTCCTTAGCCCCTTTCCACCCTCCGCAGTCAAGCCTAACACCCATGAATCACTGGCAAGTGTAATGAGGCTGTAAAAGGAGATGTCCTGGTGAAAAGATTGTGCCAGGTCCCTGAGGACTCTTGAGACAATGATTTATATTTATTTGAGTTTACACAAAACTATCGTCACATTATAAAGTGTTTCAGAAATGACCAACTGCTACCCTGCAGTTGATTTTATACAATTTCACATTAAGCGCAACCCAGTATCTACAAGCTTTTCTCCTCTTTGCAAATTGAGTTTTTTATTCTAATCAATGTGTGGTTAACCAGGCACTAAAACAGCCTGTTAGTCTTAAGTTATCCATTTCTGTACCACATGTATATTATGCTCTTAATTTACAATTAACTTAACAGCATGCAGTGAATATGTCTTCATAACGAATATTTCTTGTGAATGTTACACATAAACAGCTTTTCAGAAGTCAGTGCTCAATTTCTCTGAAATTTCCTGTCAATTTTATTGGCTATGTAATTTCTTTACCTTGGTCAATCACTTTTTAAATTGGCTAGTCTAATGCATCATAGCAAATGATTTTCAGAAATCATTAAGCATAAGAAAATGCATATTCAGCTCACACAGTTTTAATTGACCTCTCTCACACATACTAGTGGCTGTCCTAGACAATCTGTTTAGACTGCGGTTCTTTGTTTCACTAAACTCTAAGCACACAAGCTAGTTTTAAAAATCTTCTACCAGGATCTGAGTTATATTATATTTTTGGAAAGGATTAATATAGCATTCTGCTTTCAATACAATTGGACTTTGTTTAGTCAATAAATTCTTTGATCCATACTTCCAGAAAACAATTTTTATAATAGTGCACAACAATTATTCTCAACTTGGGTGCTCCAGGGAATATCTGTCCATGTCTGCAGATGTTAATGTCACAATATGGGAAGAGATGCTATAGCACCTATTGGGTAGAGGCCAAAAATGCAGCCACACTTTTGAGCAATGCATAGGCTATTCTCCCACAACAAAGAATAATCAGGCTAAAATGTGGATAGTGCACAGATTGAGATTCCTTAGGTCTACAGTGTCCTGTAAAATGCATTGGAAGGACATAAAAGCTAGCTATACAATCTACTATAAAGTCAGAGAAATCTGAGTCCACATTCTGTCACGGTCCCCTCCCTCCATCTGATGGGACTGTTTAAGGTTCCATAAGGTTAATAAAACACCTTATCAATCTTTGATGTGATCCATTCCCTTGGTACCACTTTTTTATATTTTCAGTAGCAATTAATAACTTTAAATAGTGCAATCTCAACTGGCTTTTTTGCCATTGACTATTCATGTAGTAGCTCTTAAGGAAGAAAGTATAGCAGTTTCTTACACTCTCATATCTTCGAGGCTGTAAATGCCTTTGAACTGTAAGTGCCTTTTATTGTGATTCTTGGGAAAGTAGTAGGAAATAGATGAATGACACTATTCACATCTTAGCCTGATCATTCTTTGTTGTGGGAGAAACAGATGAATAAATTGTAGAGGGTTAAAATTTCAGATTTGGTAATTATCAAGTATGTGATATTATAGAATTTGAATTTTCCATTTGTAAAATGCAAATAGTGCTTGTTCTCAAATAAGATGTGCGTAATAAATAAATAAAACATTTTTATACTTAAAGTACTAGCCTATGTTACATAGTGAGTAATAAATGTTAATTAGCTTATCTTCGAGAGATGGTCTGAATGAAGGAATGATTCTAATGGTGAAAGTCAAGTAAAGACACACAAAAAATTTTGCAAAAGTCAGGCAAAAATACTATATATCAAAGATGACTCATAGAGAAACATGTACCAAAGTGATTTCTTCTTTAACACTTAAAGTTTAGAATCTCAGTAAATCTTATTTTCTCCAAGTTTATCCTGTTTCTATAATTTGCTATCGAGGGTAATAGCAAGTTTTAACTCATATTCAACATTAAGCCAGTAGTTATTCAAGCCTTCCTACATTTGTGGTTTTTCCACATATGTAGATCTATCTATGTAAATATAAAATATTTAGTTTAAAAACTACGGTAACAAAATTTAAATTTGAAAAGGCAAAAAAAGTAAAATCAAAGCATTCCAGTAGGTTTGTTGATCATGGAAGAACTGGTGTCTTGAAATTCCTGTAACTGTATACCTCAATCACTAATCTGATTCACTTTATCTTTAAATGAAATTTGCAGGATTTTATCTTGGGGATGTCATTCAAAAATGGTGTAAGAATTTTCACACCTATAATTCAACACTTTCAGTTTTCGCTCATAGGGTCTTTTTCAAATTTTTCAAATGAAGTAGGAGCTGTGCATTACAGATATAAAGTAAAAACCAATGCAAATAGAAAACTCAACCAAACTGAAGATATGACTTTATAACATTCCTAATTATATTATGTTTTTAAATGTGCTCAAAAATGTATGAATGGGACCGGAGATTTAGCTCAGCAGCACAAGCACTGGCCTGGCAAACACGAGGTTAAAAAAAAAAAAGGTATTCATGAGCCTTGTAAAATTAATAATAATTATTATAGTATAGTTATTCTCCTCTCCATGAGGCCGGAGGTTAAAGCATTACAAAGCAGCTGGGCAACTGGACATGACCTGACAATCACAGAGATCCCGGATGCATGTTAGAAAGGCTTCCAATGCCTGCATTTGGTACCAGTCAAAAGAAGAGCCTAGATCCAGCGTCAGAACGAGGGTACAGAAGACAGCAGTTATTAAGCTCCTTGGTGCTGGAGATTTTTCAAGGAAGTCATACTTCTTTTCCTGCT
>RJWT010021497.1:0-17583 GCA_004365215.1 Cuniculus paca | reverse complement strand
ATGGATAGGAAGAACAAACATCGTGAAAATGGCCATTCTCCCAAAATTATTATACAGATTTAAATGCAATTTCCATCCAAATACCATTAGCACACCTCACAGATCTAGAGAAATCATTCTTAAAATTCAGCTGGAACCAGAAAAGACCTAGAATAGCAAAGGCACTTCTGGGCAGCAAGGGCAGGACAGGAGGCATCACAATCCCAGACTTGAAATTATACTACAAAGCTACTGTAATGAAATCAGCATGGTACTGGAATCAAAATAGACCTGAGGATCAATGGAATAGATTAGAAGATACAACCCCAAGTACAAACACCCTCAGCCACCTTATCTTTGACAAAGGGGCCATACATGTTCACTGGAAGAAAGATAGCCTCTTTAATAAATGGTGCTGGAAAAACTGGCTTTCCATATGCCAAAAACTAAAATTAGAGCCAAGCCTATCACCATACACTAAACTAAAGTCAAAATGGATCAAAGATCTAAATATTAAAACAGAAACACTAAATCTGCTGGAAAACAAAGTTGGTAGAAATCTTGAAAACATAGGGGCAGGTGGAGAATTCATGAACAAAAGCCAAACTGCACAGGAAATGCTTCCCAGAATCAACAAGTGGGATCTTGTCTTGTTAAAAAGTTTTTGCATATCAAAGAAATCTCCAACAGAGTGAAAAGAAAACCCAGAAACTGGGAAAAAATTCTAGTCAACTGCCCCTCAGACAAAGGCCTTCTATCTAGAACATATAAAGAATTAAAAAATATCAGGCCCTCAAAATTCAAAGACCCAATCCAGAAATGGGCATCTGAAATGAAAACACACTTCTCAGCTGAGTAAATACGAATGGCAAATAAATACATGAAAACATGTTCAGTATCATTAGTCATTAGAGAAATGCAAATTAAAACAACTCTGAGATTTCATCTTACTCCAGAAAGAATGGCCAAGATCAAGAAAACCACCAACAATAAATGCTGGAGAGGCTGTGAGGAAAAAGGAACCCTTCTCCACTCTTGGTGGGAGTGCAGACTGGTGCAACCACTGTGGAGGTCAGTATGGAGGTTTCTCAAAAAGCTAGGATTGGAAGTCCTGTTTGACCCAGCTATTCCGCTTCTGGACATATTCCCAGAAGAAGTGAAATCATGTTACCACAGTGATATATGTGCACCCACGTTTATGGCAGCACAATTTGTAATAGCCAAATCTTGGAAACAACCCAAATGCCCATCCATTCAGGACTGGCTAAAGAAGATGTGGTACTTTTATATAATGGAGTACTATTCAGCTATAAAAAATGATCACACTGAGGCTTTTATAGGTAAATGGATGCGACTTGAGACCATACTCATAAGTGAAATAAACAAAACCCATATGTGCAAACACCGCATTGTCTCTGTAGTGTAAGAAACTGAAAGACTCAATAAGATAGAAAATTCCCAATAAATATGGAAAAAAGGTTCGGATTTCCAACAGTGCTTTTATTCTTTGATTTGATTGGTTTATGTCCCTTTCCTACAATTTGATTGCAATATGTGAGAAAATAGGAGCAGCTCTTTTGAAAAATGGGACTCTACGGTAGCCATTGCTGGTTTCTTGTTGGCCAACTTGATGGCCTGTAGTGCTCTTTTGTTTTATCTGGTTTTGTATTGCTTTGTTTTGTTTGAGTTTATTGTCTGTAAATGTATGAACAACCATTGTGAGGAAAGCAAGAGACACTGGGGTAACCATAGTTAATCTCCTGTTGTTATGCTTTGAAGACCTGTGTAGCTTTCCGTGTTCTGTTTTGAAATGCTGTATTGGGTTTGACTGTATTCTGTTTTCTTTTGTTTTGTTTTGTTTTGTTTTTTTCTGTTCTCTTTAAAATAAAAAAACATGGATAGAAGATATCTCTGGAGTTAGATCTGTAATAACAACTCTAGAATTCATCCAAGTATTTGGAAATTAACAATTTTTTTCTAGGTAATTAGTAGGTGTAGGAAGACCAAAAATATTTTGAATAATAATAATACAATTCAGCCTCTCAAAACTCATGTGCTGTAGTTCAAATAGTGCTTAGAGGAAAATTTATAGTTTGAAAGATGAAAGACTATTAAAATAATTGATCTAAATTTACATCTTAAACAAAAAAAGAAAATACTAAATCCAAGGTTGAAAAAAAAAAGACAAAAATAAAAGCAGAAATCAATAACGTATAAAAGAGTCACTAATATGGAAATGAAGAGCCAAATATGAATTATTTGAAAATATTAATAAAATTAGTAAGCTCCCGGGAAGACTATACAATAAAAGAGAGAGTGAAAAAAATCATGACTGAAAGCAGAGACTAATTTTATATGCTACATATATTATAAGGACAGTAAAAGAAAACTATAAGTAACTTCTATTTAATGAAATCAATACTATAGATGAAATAGAAAAGCTCCTTAAAAATAATTCATCAAAATTGGCAGAGGATATCATAGAAAATCAGAGCATTATATTTGTTAAGTAATTCTATAATAAAAATATTAAATAATTTAAACTCATAATGAAAACAAAAACTTTTCTCTAAAGTAAACCTCTGGTTCAGATGATTTTGATCCTTTATCCAATACATAATAAAGAAATACTATACATTCAGGAAATAGAGGAAAGAAATATATTCCAACTTTGTGTGTGTGTGTGTGTGTGTGTGTGTGTGTGCTACCTAGGATTGAGTCCCATGCCTTTACACTGAGCTACACTGTCCTCCTTGTAAAAAATTTATTTTGAGATAGGGGCTCACTGATTCACTAAGTTGCCCTGATTGGGCTCAAACTTGCAATTCTTCTGCCTCCATCTTACAGAGTGATGGGATTACAGGCATACACCAAACACCCAGGTCCCAATTCTTATTATGAGACTAGCATAATCTTGATACCAAAATCTGACATAGATGTTGTTTTTCTCACCCCCAATCAAATAACAACAGGGAATGTAAGATATCTAAGAAACCAAGCATAGAAATAAAATTTCTTTAGTCTGATAAATAGCATTTATTTATACCTATAATCTATAGTTAACATCATTCTTAATGGTGACAGACTGAAAAATTTCTCAAGATTGGAGAAAATCAAAGAAGGTTGCTACTATTAGTTCCATTTCATGGTGTTCTTGCAAATAAAATGAGGCAAATAAATTAAATAAAAATTAAAAAGCAAAACAGTCTGTGTTGCATGGTATATAAAAGTAAACACATATTCTAGTTTACATATAGAATCCAAAGGAATCCAGGAAACAGCTATTAACAACGATAAATACACAGTTGATAAGTCAAGCTTGCAGAGTACATGGTAACATACAAACATGGAAGGTAGTTTTACATATTTGTAGTAGCAAACAATTAAAGGTAAAATTGTAAAAGTACAATTTAAATGGTAAAACTAATACAAAAGCCTCGTGAATAAATATAGTAATGTATGTACAAGAACTTTAGACCAAATAGTAGAAAACATTAAAAATTCATAGATAACTAAACAGAGAGATTGAAAGGCTCACTAGCAGTAAAATGTAAGTTCTCTATAAATTGATCTATATAGTCAATGGAATAAAGAAATATCTGTCTTATAGAAATAGCTTAGTTCATTTTATATATGTATCTGTATACATGTGTTTATGTAAAAATAAAATAGGTAACATAACATTGGAAAATAATATATTTGGAATACTTCTGCTGTATTACTTAAAAACTTACAATAACTTCACAGAAATCAAGGCATACCACTCTTCTAACTTCATATTATGAAGATGTTAACATATACTGAGAAGGCTGGATAGCATAATAGTGTAATGATCATGTACCTTCTTCCCAGTTTTAATGATTACCCATTTATGACCACTATTGTTTGTATACATACTGTCATTTTACCCAGTTGGCTATTTCTTCTTAATTTATTATCTTAACACATTAAAGAGAGAAATTTATTTAGGTCACATGTACAGTGACTCTGAGGTACAGATCAAATAGAAAAGAAAAAATTGATTATTTATTTTTTGCTGCTATTTAATCTTTGTCAAATAAGGAATTAGTATTCTAGTATTCTCTAGATATGACCAATTTTGCTTATTGTAGTATCGATGATGCCCAGCTTTAAACATCTTATGTCGCAGATATAACTTTTACTGATGCTCAGTTGTTTTCTCTTTAGTAAAGTAAGGTTTATGTAGGTTGGCTCCTGAGCATCTTTGATAGCTTTTTTGCTTGAACCTGAGCAAGGAAAGGATTTAGTTTTTCTCTTAAATCTGTAAGCAGAAACCACTTTAAGTATCTCCTTTTCCTTGTTAAAGGAAATGGAATTGGAAAAACAAAATCTTAATATAGGATGCTCATGCTGCTGGGTTGACCATAGCCTCCACTGCGGAGAAAATATGTGTGTGTGTGTGTGTGTGTGTGTGTGTGTGTTACAAATAAAATAAATATTTAATTTATTTTACCAGTAGTTAATTAATTTTTAATTTTTTTTTCATTTTACATGCATAATGTTGAGGGTTTTTTTTTAAAAAAGGTAACTTAATTGATTTTATGTTGTTTATAATAGTGGTTTACTTGTTTTTTCCAACCAGACCAGAGGAATAGGTTTTGTGGCTTTTCTTTGCTGTGCCTAGAAAAGGTTACTTCCATGATTTCTTGTAAATTTTTGTTGTGTGAGAGGAAAAGCAAACAATTACCAAGTATAGTTCCCCAAGAGGTTTATGTTTTATGAAGAATGACAAAGGAAAGTTGAGGGGAAACTTCATAACTTATTTTAATGTTGCACATAACTCAGTGTGAGTGTGAGTGCCTGCATGTGTGTGTGCATGCACATGTGTGAGAGAGAGAGAGATAACATTACTGGGTAAATGGTGATAGGACCTATTCAAAATCCATATAAGGGTGAATTGTGATGTTTTAGATTAGGATAAATATTTTACAGATTAAAATTCTAAGGTTGACATCAATAATAAATTCAGAGCTTGTTATTTTCATATACTTCTTAGGTAGAAAGTTCTATGTAGAATATACCAAATGCTAAACAATTCATGTATTTTAGTTTCCTATTATTGCCTCATACTGAGCAGTAGATCACAATATTCAATGACAATTTCACCTAGTTAAGCTGAAAATATTACTGATAAATTCATTATTTTGATGATTCCTTCTGCATCTTGGAAATATATTTGCAGTTCACAATGTTGAAATGTTTTCCCTCTGGAGTAACCTTTCCCAGTTGTTTTCTATGGGAAATAACATTGTTGGTTTTATTTAAACTAATGTAGAAACATGGATCAAGAGAAATCTCATAGCTTTTCTTCCTATCAGGCTTTCTCCACCCTCCAGAAGACCCTATAAAGAAATTCGGTAGCCACCACTGTTAGGTGATAATCATTAAATGGGAAAATAAGACATTAAAGATAGTAAAAAATACAACTATTACATGTTCTAGGGTCTATTCTAAATACTATTATATGAAACAATGACAGTAATACCAACACTTGATCCGATACTGAAATTCACATGATTTTAAGAACTTCCCATATATTAATTCCTTATTCCAAGAATTACTGTTATCTCTACTGTACAGATAAAAAGACTGAGAAATAAAGAGGTTAAGTAAATTGGCTGACTAGCATTTCATATTTTTTACTATCGTTGAACTCTCTCAAGTTGTTATCTAATATTATGGGCCACGCTAGTTAATTATTGATGTAGATATTATTGTCTCTTTTGAAACAGCTAAACTGAAATTTAGAGATATAGATGACTTGCTTATGTGCATAAAACTTGTACATTTCACCTAATACTGTTTGAGTCAAAAGCCTATGCTCTATTTTTTAGACAGGAGGAAACAGAATAGAAATTTACATAAACTAGTTAATTAACAATAAAACATCTGTCTCATCAGCTTACCTTTTACATGTAACAAAATGAAAAAGTATTATGAATTAGTTTGAGTAAATTAGGATATTATGATATTAGAATACACTAAAACTTAAATATAATTATAAAGTTTAGCAACTTGAGTCATTAAAGAAGTAAGTAGAGTAGTTAACATGGCTTTATATACAGAAAAGTAAAGACTCTACCAAACAAACGTTTGAAGTGATAAATTCAGTAAGGTTGCAGGAATCAAGGTCATAATAAAAAAGTAGCATCTTTATATACCAGTAACAAAACCAATCCCATTCACAATAGCTATTCTTTAAAACATAACAAAACTATGAACAAATTTAACCAAGAGAGGAAATTATAACTGTAATAGACATTACAAATGACTGGTAAAAGAAAAAGAAAAGAACACATAAAGATGCAAAGAAATCTCATGTTTATAGAATTAAGGCATTAATAATAATAAAATGTCCTACCTACTCAAAGCAGTTTACAGATTCATGTAGTCACTATCAAAGTACTAATGACATTCTTCACAGAATTAAGTGAAGGCACTCCTTCAATTTGTAAAGAACCACAACAGATTCCGAATGTCCAATGTAATCTTGAACAAAAAGAACGAAGCTAGAGACATTGCAATACCTGACATCAAAACATACTGCAAAGCTATAGTTGTAAAAAAATAAAATATGATATTAACATTAAAACAGACTTGTGGACCAATGAAATAAATAGAGATTCCACAGAAAATTCATGCAACTATAACCAACTGATTTTCCACAAAGACAGAAATAGCAAACAATAGAGAAAGGAGTCTTTTCAATAAATGATGCCAGAAAAACATATGTAGAAAAATCAAAACCTTTCTTTCACCGTATTAAAAATCAAGTAAAAATGCGCCAATGGCTTAAATGTATGACTTGAAACTATGAAACTACTAGAAGAAAATATTATAGACAGCTCTATTAGGTAGAAATAGTATAGGCAGTCAGTGGTAGGCCCTTGAAGAAGCCAGGCAAATTCGTTGAAGACCAGGCCTCAAGATAAAGATGGAATGACTACACCTACATACTTACCTGAGGGATAAACAATAATGATCTACAGTCTGAATAGGCATCCGACACCTGAGTGGGGAACCAAGACTGCCTTTATCCATCCCTCCCTGGAAAGATCCTTGTTCTTTCCATGTACACTTGCTATGTGACTTGCTTCCCCATTGGATCAGTATCACCTAAGTGACTTAGGTATGCTTATTGGTTGCCCATAATTTTGATCCCCCTTGTACCAGCCTTGTGGCTTTGCTTTGTAAAACTTCCTTTGAGAAGTGAGCTTGTGGGTAACTCACTTTTTGGGTCCCCTCCTGTCTTTCTTAGGCAGGAGCTGCCTTTCCCTCAATAAATATTTCTTACTCTTAACCTCCATTGTTTCTTAGAATTCATTCTTCAATTTTGGGGAACATGAACTTAGTGTATTGGACATCTAGCAGGTTGGGAGTTGTAATATTTCCTTTATATAATTTGAAGTCCCATATCATTGCTATAACAAAAATGTAAGAGAAACACTTGAAGATATTGGCCTGGGCAAAGTTTTGACAACAAAAGATAGCAAAAGATTATGCAAGCAGTAATTGACAAGTATGGTTATATCAAACTCACAAGCTTCTGCACATTGAAAGAAGCAATTGATGTAGTGAAGAAATAGACTTGCAAGCTACTCACCAAGCAAGTACTTAATATCCAGGATATATAAGGCATTAAAAAAAAACCTGCAACAGTAAAAAAAAAAACTAATTAAAAATGGGGAAATGAACTGAAGAGATATCTCTCAACAGATTTACGTGACCCTTAATTGCGATATGTCAACTCGACTGGAATAGGAAATGTCTAGCAGATTAGCAAAGCACAGTTTTGGAAGACTCTGTGGATGACTGAAATGTAGGCCAGGAAACTGAGAGGGGAGAGCCCACGCTGGATGGGGGTGGCACCAATACATAGGCTTGTAATCTGAATGGAAATAAAAAGGGAAAGAAGGAAGGAAGGATGGAAGTGTGCCTATTTTGAGAGTTCCTGTTACCTCAAGGAAGTGCATTCACCAGTGACTCTACAGTGAGTTTTCAGGCCTTTGACCATGTGTTGCCCCTGCATCATTATCCTCTCCTGTTCTGTGGCTTTCATTGTCTTGATCTGAGCAGCTACTGGATTCTTCAGTTCACCACTGTTCCACCATTGTGGACTCTCCCACTCTGATTTATAAACCTCCCTAAGAAATCCTTTTGTAAAATTACACATATTTTTCTATTGATTCTTTTCCTCTAGAAAACTCTAATACAATGTACAAATGACCAACAAATATATTAGAAAATGGTCAACACCTAAAATCATCAGGAAAATATAAATCAGAACTGCAATGAGGTATCATTTCACTCCAGTTAGAATGGCTATTACAAAAAAGATAACAAAGTCTGGCAAGGATGCAAAGAAAAGGGAATTCTTTACACTACTGTGAGAATGTAAATTATCACATACATTATGGAAAACAGTATGGCAGTTCTTCAAGAAACTAGAAATAGAACTGCCATATGATCCAGCAATCCCACAACTGATTGCATACTCAAAGGAAATGAAATCTCTATGGGAAAGAAATACATGTAATTGCATGCTTACTCCAGAAATAATCTCTTTTTTTATTTTAAACAGAAAAAATAAAAACAATGATACAAAATTTCAAAACAAGTTAGTAAGAGAGTAACAATGGCTAATACATTACATATTATCTTCAAAGTAGCTGCTTATATTGCAAGATATAGGCATGAAAAAAGGATCAAACAATACAGGTGTAAACCTTTCCAATGAACTAATATAAATTAGAAGTATAACTTTCTCAACTGTCATCTATGTATCTCTGTCTCCATCTCTACCTATCTCTATCTCTATATATGAATGTTTATTTTTCCTTTTCCCTTTCTTCTTTTCTCCTTTCCCCCATTCATGTTTCTCTTTCCTCTTGTACAGTTTCTTCCCATTTCACAATATTTATTGTACATTTTGGAACTTATTTACTCTAACACTGTAAGCAGACAATACAATGTTTACACAGGCAAGCCTGATTTATTCCACTTATGAGTATGGTCTCAAATAGCATCCATTTATGTACAAAAGTCTGAAATTTATCCTTCTTTATAGCTGAATAGTAATCCATTGTAAAAAGAAATACCACATCTTTTTTTATGCATTCCTCAGTTGTTGAGTATTTGGGTTATTTCCAAGATTTACTTATTATAATTTATGCTGCTATAAACATGGATATGCATACATTATGTGGTATGATGTTTTCAGTTCTTCTGAAAAAATACCCAAAGAGGAATACCTGGGTTAATTGGGACCTCTAATCCTAGTTGTTTTGAGTAACCTCCACACTGATTTCCATAGTGGTTGCACCAGTATACACTCCTGCCAAGGTAGAAAAGGGTTTCTTTTTCCCCACAACCCCTCCAGCATTTGTTATTGGTTGATTTCTTGATGAGAGCCATTCTGTCTGGAATGAGATGAAATCTCAGCATTGTTTTAATTTGCATCTCTCAAATGATCAATGATGTTGAAATTTTTTATGTATGTATTTGTCATTTGTTTTTCTCCATCTGAGAAGTGCATATTCATCTCAAACTCCTGTTTTTGGGTTGGGTCTTTGAATTTGGGAGTCTGATTTTTTTAAGTTCTTTATATTTCTAGGTATAAGTACTTTGCCTGAGGGACAGTTGTATAAAATTTTTCCTACTCTCTGGATTATTTTTTCACTTTGTTGTTGATTACTTTTGATGTGTAAAAACTATTTAATAAGATGAGATCCCAGTTGTTGATTCTCTGAAATATTTCCTATACAGTTTGTGTTTTATTCATGAAGTCTCTGCCTATACTTATTTCAAGACTTCTACCTAATTTCTCTTCAAGTAGATTTAGTGTTTCTGTTTTAATATTAAGATTATTGATTGACTTTAACATTAGTTTACTGCATGATGATAGACATGGGTCTTGTTTTACCATTCAGCATATGGAGTTTGAGGAGTATTAGTGTTAAGTCTTCTCTATATTTCTTGTAGAATTCAGCTGTGAATCCATCAGGACTTGAACTTTTCTTTGTTGGTAAAGTTCTAATTACATTTTCAATTTCCTTAACTGAAATTGGGTTATTCAGCAGTTTTACATCTTCTTGATCCAGCTTTGGTAATTCATGTTTCTAGGAATCTGTCCATTTCTTCTGTGTTAACAAACCTATGAGAGTAACGATTTTTGAAGTAGATATTGACGACCTTCTGAATTTTTCACAGGATCTGTAGTGCTATCACCCTTTTCATTCCTTTGTACATGATTTTGAGTCTTTTGTTTTCCTTATTTTGATAAGATTGGCTAAGGGTTTATCAATTTTATTTATTCTTTCAAATAACCAACTGTTTGATTTGTTAATTCTTTGTATTGTTGTCTTAGTCTCAATTACATTGTTTTCTGCTCTACTCTTTATAATTTCCTCCCTTGTATGGGCTTGGGGCTTTCTTGCTCTTCTTTTTCTAGAAGCTTGAGGTATAACATTAGGTTGTTTATTTGTGCTCCTTTTGTTTTCCTTATGTGAGAATTCACCTCTAAAACTTTCCCTCTTAGAACTGCTTTCACTGTGTCCCATAAGTTCCAGTATGTTGCATCTATGTTCTCGTTTATTTGTAGATATTGTTTAATTTCTTAATTTCACCTGTGACCCATTGGTTGTTTAGGAGGTTGTTATTTAAATTTCATGTGTTTATGGAATTTTTGCATATTCTTTTGCCATTAACATCCAATTTCATTGCACTATGGTCAGATGGTATGCATGGGAGAATTTCAGTTATGTTGCATTTACTTAAGCATGTTCTTTGGGCTAGTATATACAGAACATCTCATGTGCAATTGAGAAGATTGTGTATTCTGATGATGTCAGGTGGAACACTCTGAAAACATCTACTAAGTCCATTTGTTCACAAGTTTGGTTCAGTTCTGATATTTCATTGTTGATTTTTTTGTCTAGTTTTATCTTTTTGTGACAGTGAAGTATTAAGGTCTCCTGTTACTGCTTATTTGATTTTTCATGTGTATTAATATTTGTCTTATATAGTTGGGTGCTCCTGTATTTGGTGCATGCATTCTTGATTGTTATCCTTTCCTGTTGAAATTTTCCCCTATCAAGTATGTAGTGACCTTCTTTATCTCTTTTGATCATTCTTGGTTTGAAGTTCACATTGTCTGCATTCAGAATAGCTACCCCTTCTTTTTTCTGATTTCCTGTTGCATGGAGTATTATTTTCCATCCTTTGACATTCAGTGTATGAATTTCTTTTTGAGTTAAATGTATTTTTTCTATACAGCATACTGTTGGATTTTGCTTCTTGACCCACTCTGCCAGTCTGTTTCTTTTGGTAACTGATATGTATTGGATTATCTTTGTCGTGATATTTTCCTGTTGTTGATTCTCTGTTTTTTACTAATGTTTAATTGGTTGCCCTACCTGGCAATTTTTTTTTCTGTTGTTGTTCTTGGAATTGTGATCATTTTTATCTCTGTCTAGGATATATTTTAGTACTCTTTGTAAGGTTGGTTTGGCTGTCATGAATTTCTTCGGTCGTTCTTTGTCATGAAAGTATCTTTTTTCTCCATTAATTTTGAGAGATAGTTTTTCAGGTTACATCAATCTGGGAAAATTTGTGTTTTTTCAGGGCTTGTAATGCTTCACTAGAAGCTCTTCTTGACTTGATGGTTTGTGTTGAGAAGTTGGTTGTGATTCTAATGGGCTTTCCTTAATAGGTGATCTGTTTCTTTTCTCTAACAGCTTTTAATATTTTTGTTCTTGTGCTGACTTTCTAAGATCTTGATTATATTTGTGTGTCAAATTCTTTTTATATGCTTGGGAAATTTTCTGCCAGTATTTGTGTGAATATTTTTTAACGATATTTTCATTGTCTCTAGCTTTTTCATTGACACAAATCAATCTTGTGTTATTCTTTTTTTTGCGGCACCAGGGATTTAACTCATGACCTTGTGCTTGCCAGGTAGGCAGTTAGGCCACTGAGCTAAATCCCTGGCTCTTGTGTTATTCTTTTAACTTCATCTTGTAGTGGTTGGATTGATTTGTCATAGTCTCTTGTTATTTTTAAGATATCTTTCATTTCATGATCACTAGCTGCAATTCTGTCTTCAAGATCTAAAACTGTATCCTCTCCTTCAATCTGTTGCAAATGCTTTCAATGGAAGCTTTAATCTCTTATTTCTGTTTGGATCTATTTCATGGCTTCCATTTCTTTCCTATTTTGGGCATTTTTTGTTTACTTCTTTTTTCTTAGTTCATCTATTCTTTTTTCTGGGTCTTCTGTAATATCTTTGATTTTAAGCATCATTTCTTTTTGTACTTGAGATATTATTTTTTCTATAGCTTTTTCCACTTTTTTTCTGCTTCTGTTGCTATCATTTCAGATAGGTCCAGCATTTGACTTCCAATTTCGTCTATCTCATTGAGTTTTGGGCCTGTCCTGGCTGGGCATGTGTGTGTGTGTGTGTGGGGAGGTGTCTTGAGTTGCATTTTGCTTTTGTGTCCTGTCATTTTCTATTTTTTTATTTTAATTTGTTTTATATATTGATGCTTGAAAATTTCTTATGATAGTTTTTGTCACAAGTATTGAGGCTTCCCTAGGAGATGTCTGTTCTTCAGGGATGTCCTCTAGATGTAGGTGGTTCTTTGTAGCTATCCCAAGAAACTACCTTCCCAATTTGTAAAGGATGCAATCTTTTGTACTGGACTGTGGTGATGATTATGATCTTATACAATCACAGTGTTAACACACAGAATAGAAAAAACTGATTATAACATGCAGGACATCGTGGCTAAAGTAGTACAGTTGTAATAACAATAGTTGAAAGAACAGCTTAACTACTGACAACCTATGGTAACCATTAACCTGCTATCTCTCACCACAGAGCAAACTCTAAAGTTCTATAAAAATATCAGACATATACCATGAACTTGGATGTAGTGATTTTCCCCTTAGTGCAATGATTATACCAATCTGCAGGGCTGGGGAGTTAAGATGGAGAGAGGACAGGATAAAGTGATGAATGAGTTCAAATATAGTAGAGTGAAGACTGGTGGTCAAAGGATGATTACCTTAGTTTTGGGAAACTGGGGGACACAGGAGGAAAGAATGAAATAGAATGTGAAAGAGTAATCAGAAAGAGAAAAGATAATGTTTACTTACTTGAAAGTTTAAATTCAAGAAGTAGTCGAAGAAAGAAAGAAAAAAGATCAATAGAAGAAAACCAAAAAGAAAGGTAAGAAACCTAAATAGTGAAGAAAAGAAGGAAGAAAGAAGAGAAAGAAAAAGAAAAGAAGAAAGAAAAAAAGGAGAACAGAGAAAGGAGAAAAAAATTCCCCCAAACAAACAAACAAACAAACAAACAAAAAACCCCCACAAAATACAAAACAAAACATGAGGCCATCCAGCTAAACAGGAATAGGATAGCCAATTAGACAAACAAGGGAAAATAAAATTAGTAAAGCACTTCTGGTGTTTACAGTTGGTGTTTACATGATAGTATCCATGTCAGATCCCAGAAATATTCTGGGTGTGGAGCTGATCTTGGCCTCTGGAAGTGGGGGTTAGGACTGGTCTTCTGCTGGTTCATCACTGCTGCTTTAGAAGTTTCCACGTTTCTGGTCTTGCTGATTACTCTGCCCTCCAAAGGCATGTGTGTGCCTTCGCCCCAGGCCGGCTCTCTAACAGTATTCTCAATAGTAAAGATGATGAATCAACCAGATTTCATATGGAGATGAATGGATAAAGAAAATGTGGCATACATATCCAGTGGAATACTATTCAGCCATCAAATGATGGATTTCTGTTACTAGTAGTAGCATAGGTAGACTTGGAGGAACTTTCCATAAGTCAGGCACAAAAAAACAAATAGTAGTATCTGTTCTCACTTATACATGGGAGCTAAGAAGTTGGTCTCGTAAAAGCAGACAGTAAGATACTGGTTACCAGAGTCTGCAAAGTGTATGGGGGAGAGGAAGATGGGGATTGGATAGTTAACAGGTACAGGTGGCCGGTCGAATAATTTCTAGTGTTCTATGACATAGTGAGATAACTATGGTATACAACAGTTAATCGTGTATTTTAAAATTTCTAATGAAGATTTTGAGTGTTTCCAATACAAAGAAATGATAAATATTCGAAGTGGAGGATATATTATTTTCCCTGACCTGATCATTACATATTATGTTGAAATATTACACTTTATCCTTTAAGTATGCAATTTTTATATTGTAATTAAAATGTAAAATATATATTTAAAACTAAATAGAAATGAGAATTTTGATTTTACTGGTTGATTTTATGCAGGCATGTGGGACTTCTATATAAGTGTATTTCTTCTTTTATCTGAAATATTAAAATGGTATACTTTGGTGTGCGACATCTAGCTTTTTACTTGAAAATTACTTTAAAAATTAATATATAAGAAAATTGGAAGTGGTTAAGTTTACTTAGGACAAAACAACATTTCTCCTGGCAAAATAACTGCCCAGAGAAAAACATCTCACAATTATTCAATGCAAATTTTTGTCCTTGGAAACAGAATAAGATGCAAAACGTTTAGAATCAGTCCGAATTAAGTAACAATTTTAAGTATAAATTAGAAGTCAAATTTGAAAGATCATTTTCCAGCATTAACTATTTATAGGATTGACTTTGCCAAATGCATTTCCAGTTAGAAATCTGAGTCCTTTGATAAATTCATGACATGCAGATTTTTATGGGTTATTTATTGACATCTGGTCATATGATTTATATTACTTGATGGAATACAATTATATTAGAAATCTGTAATCTATGTTCCTTGGCTTCAGTGTGCTTTTAAGAATTGCAGTCTCAATAATAACTGTAACTAGGAATGAAAATTATAGAACTAACTTTCTGTTCTAGTTATTTTTCATCAAAAACAAACAGAAGTCTACTTAAAGTAAAATGTTATTGAATTGCATTTTAAGAAGATGCTTGATATTTCATAAATGTCTTTAATAAAATACAATCTCTAAAATGTGAAATGATTTTAGAGTTCTAACTACATTTCATCCAATCTCTGAAAGTAAAAGATGGATCAAAACTACAAGAAAGAGAGGACGAGACAGTGGAGAGTGAAAGGGAGGAGAATTACAGATGACTGGAGGCCAGCTCTATGACCTCCCCCTTCCTCCACTGCTGTGGGCCCTGGTCAGGGGGAAGTAAAACTGACACTAGCTGTTTATCATGCTTTAAGACCAGAATGTAAAATGAAAACCATTACTACTGCTCAGGATGCAAGGAATGTACAAGAAAGGATTAAATCAATTGAAGATGTTATCTCAATGGGAGAAGGAATTCTAATTAAATTGAAGTCTTTAAAAAAAAGGCTGTCTGTTTCAAAAGACTGATAGAGACATATATCTGATGAGTCAACTTGGTCTTTTCAAGGGCCTGCCCTGGCTTCTCTTCTGTTTATGCTCATGATTAGAGGGATAAACAGCCCAGGAGAGCTTACTATATGCCAAATCCAACTGTGCAGACTTTGAAATCACTTCTGGGTTTACAGATAATTCTTGTATCAAATAAGTTGATACTAGACAGCAAGAGCTAGTAGGACTGGACTAGCATCAAACCTACTGAATTGATCAAAGCATTTCCAGGCCCTACTATGTCCAGAGTCTGCTGGAATCTACATTTACCTACAAATACATGTATGCTCACTATCCTTGGAAATTGACAGCATGGTATGCCAACAAGAGGAAAACACAACAAGAAGAGACAGCATATAATTTATAATTGAAAAGCAGTGTAGTATAGTGGAATCATTTTGAAGGCAGAGTGATTTTGCCTCTATCTGCATGACTCTGGGTGGTTTTTTAAAATCAAAACTTGAGCTTTCATATCAGTGATATGAAAAGATTATCCACTTTGTAGTTGAAAAAGTAAACATAACTTTCCTGTGAGTCCTGTATACTAAACATTAATATGTGAGACCAGTGATGATAATGTAAACGATGCTATCCTGGCAAGCAAAAATAACTCCATTAAGAGCAATATCTCTGTGGAATCTGTGATTGAACAAGGAAGCTCAGTGTTCAGGAATTAGGAATGCGTGGGCTGTAAAGAAGCAACGAAGGTGAGTGATTCTAAAATGTGACAGGTTTAAGAAGAAGGGGCACCATCCTCTGGCTCTCAGAGGCACAGACAGTTGTACCTTTGTCCTGGGAGCAGGTAGGATCATAATACATTTGTCACATTCTCTCAATGACTCACCCATGAGTCTCAGTGCTTATGATGACTATGGAATTGATGCCAGCTTTGCCTCATCAAAAATGCCAGACGTAATGTAATTTTAATGACTTCCATTGTGTTTGAGGATTACTTGCTAAGATCCAGCACTCTATTGTACATTTCAACTGACCCAAGTATACTAATGAAGATTAATTGTTCATTGATTAAGGAAAAATGAATCACCCTATTACTAGTGTGAACTTTCTGTCCAAAAGTAAAATCGTATTGAGCTTCAAAAATACTGGCACAGAAATGGTGGGAGTCTCCATTTTAATATCTTTTATTTTATTTTACCTTGGTAATAGTGGTAACAAAACATTTATTCCTGTCCAAAAAATAAAGTGGAATTTTTATTAGTTGTCTTTTTTGAAAATGTCTACACCGAGTAGTTGAGCAAGTGAATGATCCTCCTGCCTGCTGTGATCTGGAAGGAGTTAAAAGAATTCATTTGGCAGAAGTGAAAAGAAAAAGTCATTCTGGCAGGAATGGTTAAAGGAGGGTATGATGGACCATCATGCTCAAAGTGACAATGGCAGACTGGGCACTGTGCCATATGATTATAATTCCAGCACTCTTGGAGGCTGAGGCAGGAAGATAGTAAGTTCCAGCCCCGTCTGGGCAACTTAGCAATTTAGTGAAGCTTTGTCTCAAAAAAGGGGAAGAGACCCTGGGAATGTAGCTCAATGCGAAGGCCTGGGTTTAAATCCTATTTAAAAAAGACAATGTCAGCAGTATGTGGTGGATGACTGACTATTTTGACCTTGGGGATGATTAAGTAGCAAAGATACTGGTTTTACCAGTTGTTGAAGATTTTTAACTATTGCTGAAGATTTGGGGACATCACATCTGATCTGAGTGACAGTAAAACAATTACTGATTTTGTCACAGAAAAAATATCATAAGACTATTGTATTTTAGGAAGATTAAGCACTAAAATGCATAATTAACAAAATTTGAAAATGAAAAACTAGAGATAAAAAGACCAACTAGAAGATGATTAAAGTCCAGAGGGGAGGTCTTAGGGAGAGCAGCTTCTCTTCAAAGGACTGAGATTAGAAGTGCAGTCTCAATTTCTTTTTGAGACCATACAGGCAGCTTCAAAAGGCATCCTGGTCTCCTCTAAATTCCCAAAGGAATTCTAAGCATTTTTCTAAACACTGAAAATAACTTAGGAAAGAATTACTCTTTCTAAATACAGAAAAATAAATTACAAAGAAGAAAAAATTATGTTAATTATATAACTTTTAAAATCTACCTTTAAAAAAGTTATTAGTTTTATTTTTTCTGTTATCATAATTTTTGAATTTTACTTTACAGAATGGCAGTTTTTTG
>RJWT010021496.1:0-17564 GCA_004365215.1 Cuniculus paca | reverse complement strand
TGTTAAACTGATTGAAATTACGGGAGAAAATTCACTAGTAGAGACAATAGTAGTTCAAAAAGCATCATCTTTCCTCATTTGAATTGTGGGTCTAAAAGATTAAATAACATGGAGATTTAGAGTGTTTTACCCTAGCTATGGAGATCATTTAGTGCTCTATTCTCTAGGACCTAAAATAAACAGAAGAACTTTGAAATCAAAATGAAAAGAATAACTCAAAATCCAATGGACCTTTGCTGCTCAAAGACACTAGGACATCAAGATTCCAGCACTTCAGTTATTCAATAGCTGAGAAAATTCTTGTGGATTTACAAAACTGTAATGGCTCCCAATTATATACCCAGTTTTATTACTGCATACATTAAAACTTTGAATGTCTCAAATTGTATTCTCCAAAGTACAAACATTTGATATAACACACCTTTTATAATAAAAAATTTATTATACCTGTCTTACATAGAATGTAGAGATTATGTATCATCTCTGTGAAATACAAGGTTAGCATGTGTAGCTATAATTGCATTCCACTGTCAATCAATATTTTTATATAACTTGAGTACTCCTATTTTGATGCTTTTAGACAAAAGGAATATGAGAAAAGTCATTGGGTACCTTGCATCTTTCAGAAGTCAATAGGAAAAAAATGAATTTATTTTTCAGATTATCTTCTTGAACTATTATTTCCTACACATATTTAGGCAATACAGCTGCCCAAGTATCAGTGAGATATTCAATCCTTTGCTGTTCAAATAAGAGCAATGCATATTCTGTTTGCTTAATTTGTACTAAAATGAAATTGACTTAATTAAAAATTAAATTCACAATATGTGTTAATCAGACATTATATACATTTTGATGAATTGATAAATGTTTACTTTACATTGTGATGCTTTCATTCACTCTCAGTACATTAAAATGTTTGCATCACTGAAGGCACATTTGCAAATCAAGTAAAAACATTTAGAATCTTGAACTGAATAAGCATAATTTTTAAAAATCCGTCTATTTTCCATAAACAAATATGACAAATTCTATAAGTCTTTGGTTAGATGTTTCATTGACCACTCAGACCAAAGGCAAATCTTCTCAGATACACCCACCCATTAAAAGGCCACCAAACAAATTGCCAAGTAGCACATCCCAGTCAGCGTGGACCCAGACATGTACTAGAAATTATTAAATGGATCATCTATTCTTGGTTTTGTGAATGAGCTATTCTGTGTCTCAGTTCTCTTACTCCCAAAATAGAGAATTCCCATACCCACAACCCAGTTACTGGATTGCTGGGTATTCTCTTGATGAGCAGATTTCATTCTCTATCCTTCCCTCTTTCCACACTTGGGGACTGATCTAACAAGTAGTTTTTACCTGGCTCCTTGGTTCTCAGCTTCTGGATGGGTCTGACTGATAAGAACCACTGACTGGAGAAGAGAGGACAGGATGAGAGACAAGGGCATTAAGTTTCCTGACTTCTCACATATGGGCCCCTAGAGTCATGGCCCTATCTGTATCCCTCTCTCTAGGCATGGCCATGGCTCCTGGAGACAGTTTCTTTGTTATGGCTGCAGCTCACACAAGTTACAGGTATTGTTTTTCTCTTTATTGATCTTCCAAGCCTAGGGATGATAACAGCTGCCTGGTGTTTATTCCTGGGCATTTCACCCTTCTTTGACGGTTCTCTCACTCTACCCAGTCATTCGAAAATCAGTGATCATTCTTGGGTCTTATTGCTATAATAAAGTGCCATTGAGTAGGTGACTTAAAACAACAGAAATATATTTCTTACCATTCTCCAAAGTTTGAATCCAAGATCAGGATGTCAGTATGACTAGGTTCTACTGATGGCCCTATTTCAGTTTGCATATTGCCAATTTCTTTTGTCACACATTAAGTAAAAGTGAGCAAGATATCTCTATGAGGTCCCTGATACTAACGCACAAATCTTATTCCTGATCATGACCTAAGTACTCCCCAAAGGCCACACCCCTAACTTTGGCACATTGGAGGGAAGGATTTTAACATGCACATTTTAAGGGGAAAAGATTCTTAATCCATAATGTACTCCTTTAATCTCTCTTCATGAAACCCTTTTGAATATGTTGTCCATTTTTCATAGATCTGCCTAAAAGTTACTAAAAGTTGACAACACAATCTATTATTGTAGATTTGCCAGTATCCACAAAACTAATTTACTTTTGTCAGTCATTATGAATTTTAAAATAAAGGAATAAAAAGAAGAGTTCTTTCAGGTTAATGGCTTATACAATTTAGTGAAGTGGAAAGTGTAGAACTATTGTGGGCAGCATTATTTTAGGATGGTGGGCATTAGAAGTCCTCTTTCTACAGTGTATTTTGAAATCTGCCACTGAAGACTTTTATTGAATGATTTTCACTTGACAATCAGTGTATCCATCATGTAATAAGTATTACTTGATTTGATGTTTTGGAAGTCCATCAACTATTTATTGATAGGCTTACATTATGAATCAGAAAACTGAACCATTGACAATTGATCACTCTTTGAACTAGTGACAGTTGATAATTTTTGTCATAGACTGGTATCTGTTATTAAGATTCTTGGTTCACTATAACCTTTGGTTATCAACCCGCATACTATTGCCTCTTCATCCCTGCTTCAGACCCTTTTACTTCGGTCAGTTTTCTCAGTCATATCTGCAATCTTTTGGAGCTTAGGAAACTGTTATGGGTCATTTTAGTTCACATTCCTACAGATGTTCACTACACCACTCACATCAGACTAAGAACATCTCTTAAGGATAAAAGGTCTTTTTGCAAAGATACCAGAATATAAGACCATAATTTCCTCCCATCTAAATGTCAGAATTACAATATGAATTCCAACACACAAGTGTAAGCATTGTGCAGCATTTTTCAAAGAATCATTGCCTAGAAACTGAGCACATCTTCTCAAATCCTCCTCAACTTGTGGTTAGCATTTTCTTTGGTATAAGACTGATGCATACACAAATCATGGGTGTGTGGTTATGAAACACATAGTTAGTGAGTAAGTTACTGAATTATTAAGAACAGTGAGAGAATAAACTTTCTGGTGGAAATATACCAAATTCAGTTGCATCTGAATTTTTCCAAAGACCCTGGAAAAGTCATGCACTGATGCATGTCAGTATTGCAAATGATACAAATTTTCAAATGATAACCATATAAATCAGTTTTAGTAAAAACTATGTTGATTTGGTAGCGTTCTCATAAATCAACCTTTTCTTCTACAGCAAGATAGTAAAAAAAAACTTAGATATTTTTCCAGCTAACGGTATACACTGAATGTGATTTGAATTTCTGACAACCATTGAAAATGTGACACATAAAAACCAATGGTAAAAGGATAGATAGTTGGATAGTGTAGCATTTGTCAGTGTGGTAAGATTATATAAAAAAATCTAGAGTATATTTTGTACTTATTACTGTAGTCACTGATCCCACTGCTTAAAGTGAAATAGTTACAAATGGACTTCATCAAATATTATACCTCCTATTTTTCTTAGTACCAATCTTAAAAAGGGCTGACTTAAACAATCAATACGCAATTTGGACGTTATTAAGAACATATTCTTCTCATACCACTGAGCAAAGCATTTGTATATCATGTTCTCATTCCTGAACATTGCCTCTGGCCAAAGCTTTCTTCTTAACAACATAAAAAGTGAAAAATGCAGAAAACAGCTAGTCCCAGAAAATTTAGTTTAAATGCCCAACATTCCTTTAATCGAAATTGCAGGTAGAATTTCATATATATTAGTCAGGGTTTTAGAATAGTAGGTAGTATGTAGATCTAACTGTCAAATTTTCTATGAGTAATTCAATTGGCATGGAATAAATTTGGTTATGTTTTTGACTGCTTGGTATTTCAAGGTTTTTCGTTTTTCCTTTGTGGAGATGGGCCCAAATCTAAAAATCATTTAGTTGTGGTAATTTCCCCCTACTGATAAACTAACCTCCATATCTCCCTCACAAATCCTGCTTTAAAAATATACTATAGTTTAGGTTATACATAATGAATTGAATCCACACATTTATGTTTTCTCCCTCCCAAAATTCCACAAGTAAGAACAAATGATTAAAAAAAGGTACAAATCATGATGATTAGACTACAGAATGGTTCCCAGTAATACCCACTACCTGGTATTGCAACCACTGTAGTTCCCTGTCACATTGTACCTTGGTGGGTCTATTCAACTGTTTGATCAATGTAGTATGATTTACTGCTTTTAATATTAGTTACAAAAGAATGTATTTTAATCCCCCCTTATCTCTTCCTTTTTCTTTCCCTCTCTCATCTCTTACTTTGAGAATGAAGACATCATATTATATGCAGCTCTATGGAGAATTCTTATGACAAGAAACAGAAACTTTTTCTAGTGAGGACTAAAACTCTGATATCAACAACATGAATGAGCTGCTGTGAATGTGTGCATACAGTATTGCTGTCAAATCACATTTTTTTTAACTCTTTTGAGAAGTTGCCCAGGAAAATGTATGTACCTTGAGATGCTAATGCTCTGTGAAATAAATCAGATATAGGGTGTTTATATGAGAAACTCAAACACAAGTAATTTAAAGAACAAAACAAAAGGTAGATGATAGGAAACAGCAAAGAGATTTTGTGGAGAGGAAAAGAATATATGTGGATGGGAGAAGATAGGATTGAATGGAGAAATAAAAAGACTTACTGCAATGTGTATACACAGATTCCCCCTAACAGGGTTGTGTTGTGTATCACAAGCACATGTTAAAAAGAAATAAAAGGAATGAATTTTTCAGCCCAGTTTGAGGCTTGGGATAAGAACAGCCCAAGCTGAAATTGAAACTTGACAAGGTCTCATCAAAGATCTTTAGACAGTGCACCTAGATAGAGAAGTTACACCTGGTTCCTCAACATCAGACCCTATGAAAGATAATATGTTTGAAATGGTTTGTCAGGTAATAATAGGGTGCTTTGCTAAACTAATGCATGCATCTACACTGCATAAGCAATGTATACATCTACAATGACAAAGACATTAGGAGAGCAGGCATCAGGTACCAGATAGAGAAATTAACAGAAACGTGGATGCTAATTAGGTGTCTGCAGGAGGAACTGCCAGTCAGAAGTCAATTCATGCCATAGTACCTCACAAAGACTGGTGACTAAATGTCACAAAATGTCAAAGAAATTAACAACAGAGAAGGAGGTAAAATCAGGGGAATTAGCTGCAAGTATAGCCATATATCACTTAAAAATGTCTAGGTCAATGATATATATAAGGTGGTGGTCTCTAAGATTATACTGCCTAGTGACCCCATAGCCCTTTTAATTCATGTAAGTACTCTGTGATGTACACACAATGATGAATTGCCTAAAAGCGCATTTATCAAAAGTTTTCCACAATAGAACTCCAATAGCCAAGGAAATTGTAGTAAAAATCAACAAATATGATTACAAGAAATTAAAACTTCTGCCTAGCAAAAGAAACAATTAACAAACTGAAGAGACATAATACAGAATGGGAGAAAATCTTTGTCAGCTACTTATTCAACAAAGGATTACTGTCCAGAATAAATACAGGACTCACCAAACACCAAAAAACAAAACAAAACAAACAATAACAACAACAAACATTATTACTGAATGAGTAAATAAACTAAGCAGAAATTCTAAAATGAAGTACAAATAGCCACAAGTCTATAAAAACTGTTCAACATTTTTAACCATTAGAGAAATGCAAATCAAAATTGCATTGATATTCCATCTCACCACAGCCAGAATGGATATCATCAAGAATACAAAAACAGTAAGTGCTGGCAAGTATGAAAGGAAAAAGAAGCCCTTACACCCTATTGGTAGGAGTGTGAATTAGTACAGCCATTATGGAAGTCTGCCTGGAGTTTCTTTTAAAAGTAAAAATAGAACCATCATATGACCCAGCTGCACCATTCCTCAATATGTAGCCAAAAGAATTAAAGTCATCACACTCTATAGACATCTGCCTATCCATGTTTATCGCAGAGTAATTCTCACTAACAAACTTATGGAAACAGTCAAGGTGTTCCTTGAGGCATTAATGGGTAAAGAGAATATGGACCATATGCACTACCAAGTACTATTCAGTTATAAAGAAGAACAAAATCATGTTATAGTCAGGAAAACATCACCAGAGAACATCATTTGAACTGACAGAAGCCAGAGTCATAAAGATAAGTATTTCATGTTTTATCTCATATGTGGAGTATAAGGGGGAAAAAAGACAATGTCAAAGTAGAAAATGACTGTTAAAAAACAAGAGAAGACAAAGGGGATTGATCCAAGAGAGACAGGAAAGGAGGGTAATGTGTGGGTAATACAATCAGAATATGTCATATGCATGCATAAATATGGCACAACTAATAATAAAAGGACCAATGAAAGACAATGAAAATCAAGATATACTTCACACAAAAATTTAAACTGGTTTTAAAGAATCTGAAATAGTGATTTTTTATAATGGACCACATTACAATGTTTTGCCATGGTATGAAGACTCCTTGGCTCATTTTTTAATGTAAGTATTACTCCACACATTTTATTGATAATCTTAGCAGTAAAATAAAGTTTATCTGATTTAAATTTAATTGAAGATTCATTTTGCAACAACAAAAACTTATCCATATCATCGAGGAATGCATAACAGTACTAGGAAGTAGGAGCCAGATCCTACTATCTTATCTTCTACCCAAAGACAGAAAACAAGCAATCTGTGGGCAAAGCAAACTGAAGAACTACACTCTGGACACAGCGACAGTGAATCGCAGATGAGAGGTGTTGAAATAAAAACAGAGGAACCCAGTGAAAATCAATATATTATGTAGAATGATTATTAGCCTTGTTCTGGCTTTCAAGTCAGGTGTATGTTATACAGAAACATCTAGGTACTGACACAGATAGGAGTTTACTTAATTACGTGCAGAAATACAAATGCACATGCACACATACACACACACACACAAATACAGAAAAAGAAATTTATAATATATCTATTAGCTAGAGTTCCCCACCAAAGCAGAACTTTACCAGTCATCCTAGAGTGAAGCTCACTAATCAGTTAGTCCTTGTCTCAAACAGCCTCCAATCAGCTTTTTGATATTTCATTCCTAAAAAAAATGGAGAATCAGTTATCATCAGACATTGAAAGAAAACCTGAACACCACGTGCTAGTCAGCTTTCCATCGCTGTGACAGATCACTTTGGATAAACCACTTAAAAAGGGAAAATATTTTGATTGATGTTTCAAAGTTTTCAGTCCATTGTTATTTGGCCTTGTGGCTTTCAGCCTGCGGCAGCTGAAATCATAAAGAAACCGCCTGTTGGAACAAAGCTGCTGACTTCGTAGTGTTCAGAAGCAGAGAGAAAGGAAAGTACTAGAGAAGTGATGGTGAACTTTTTAGAGCTTTTGATGATAAACAGTGGGCTGTGGCACATGTTCCCTAAATTCACTATCACTGTACTAGGGTCTCACCATCCCCTCTAGGGGTGCAACTCCAGGGATCTATTCTTACCACCTACATCAGACCCCTTAAATGTCACATCACTGCTCTTTAAATACTCCACAAATCAGCAACCACCCATGGCTACTGCAAATAACTTTTGAGAAATGTATTAGATGTAATTCATGACACACTAGAGAAATAGAGATGGCAAAACAAAACCAAACAAAACTGGAAAAAGGTTAACAGCGGAGATGGGGACAAGGTAGAAATTAAAGCAATACTTCGAAATATATCATTTTAAAATTTGGTTGATTAAAAGCCTATAAAATATTGATCCACATAGAAAAACAGGATAGAATGAGAAAGAAAAAGAGACTAATAAAGTGTTTCGACAAATAAAAATGAGAGTCATAATAGGAAAACCAAAAAAATTAAAGAATACTTTTAACAGTATAGGTCCAATTGAAAGTATTAACGACTTTTACATGAAGTTCAACATCTAGTTAGATAGTTTCATGAAAAAAAAGGGCATTGTAAGGAAGTAAATTATCAAAGACGTATTACCAAAAATATTAAAGTATTTACCAAAACAGATACACCTGTTTGTCCCTAATTTGGTCAATTTTACCTGTACAATTAATCTTATTGGTTGACTATATTTCTGTTCCACCTCATGCCTGTTTGCCTTGCGAGTTCCCAGGTTTTCCCCCATCTTGGACCCACCTCACCTCGTGGTTTTACTCTATAAAAATCCCTAGAAAAGCCCAAGTCTTTGGCAACCCACTCGGGACCCCTTCTGTCTCTCTCAGACAGAAGCTTTCTTTCTCTCAATAAATATATCCTGCTCAAAACAGATACACCTGAATGTGGTCATCAATATAGGAAAAGAATAGTTTGCAAAGAACACAAACCAAACTACATTACTAGGAAATTTTAAAAGTGGAGACAAAGATGATTCCAAAATTCTTGTAAATTAAGAAAGGAAAAAAAATCATTTTGCTGTGTTTTCTCCATAAGCTGAACATAAGTTACAACATATCTAAGTTAGTAATGAAAAATTGGAAATGTAGTCACAGTCTATTATAAACCAAAGCCCAGCAAGTAACAGACTTATGAAGATATTTTTAGATATTCTACCTGAAAATATTTGCCACGATATGTGGTTCTCTCAAAGATACCAGTGGATTTACTTTATCTGAAAAGAGCAGTAAACCAAAAAAGTGATAAATAGTGGATCAAGGAAACTGGGGGTTCCCACAGGAGAGAATTAATGAAATCTATGATCTGTAAACATTAGCTTTTTGATTCACCCAACGTAATTTCTGTTGGAGACAGAGTAAGGTGAGTTCAACAAGAGTCATCTCTGGTGAAAAAGAAAATGAAATAAACAAATAAACAGAGGAGAGAGCCACAAAGCAGAAAGTGTAACAGTCAGTCGGGCCATAGATTTAGTGACATAGAAGTTCACTTACTGATGTGTTGCCAGTGCCTAGGAAAGACTGCGATTTGATTCAATATGCATTCTCCGTGCTTATAAATAGGCCTTTAAATGGAAGATGGACTCCTAGCACACAGAAAAGACTTAACTTTACTTCCCACTTTTTTTCCATTATGTAATTTGAGCCTAAGTACCCATGTGAATTATACAAGAAAAAGTAGCATAATAGTGTGTGAAACATCTAGAAAGCTTCTGTAATCCAAAATATATGTCCCTACTTCCCCTCTTCTCTCTTTTCTTCTCTCTCCTTTCCTGCACTCCTGAAGAGGAAAATGGTGACTGGAATGTGGGTGCAGTATATGAAGACTGAGGAATCTAGGAAAGGGAAGACATAGCTGGGAATAATAGATCCACAAAACATAAAAAAATTAGTGTCCTTTCTCACCCATAGGCTTCCATTTCAGTTCTTATCAATTTAATTTTAGACACTATTATTTGAGATTTTTAAACTCTAAGGCCAAACCTAATCTTCACTAATTGAACAGGCTATAGAAAGTCTTTAATAAATATTTATTGAACAAATTAGTAAGTGGACATCTTGCCACATGGAAAATAGAATTCATGCATTATTCCAATCATTATGAAGAACAAAAAATAAGAGTGATAGAAAATTAAACAAAATAATATTCAGTAATTAGGATAAACAAAGGCAAATCGTGCTACAAAAAATGTTTCATTATAGGTGACTACTTGGACCACCAGTGTCACGGTTACTTTTCTTGTTGCTGGGACAAAACACCTGACACCCAAAGTGAAGCAAGGAAAGGTTTATTTAGCTTACAGATTCTGGAGATTTCAGTCCATAATCAGCTGACTCCAAGGCAGGGTGGCATGGCACTGGGGCAACACTTCAAGGCAGCAGCCAGAGCAAAAGAGAAAAGGCAAAAACAATCCTCTTCTCCTCCCTTATATTGTACATAGGCCACCCCCACTCCAGGACAGGTGTAGCACTCACAAAATCTCCTTGCCCTCCTTTGCACAGGATGAGGATATTTACAAAGTAAGAACCCTGGCTCCCTGCTGAGTCTTTCAGTTAACTTCTAAACTGCTCAAGTTGACACAATGTATCAACCATAGCAACCAGTGATTACTGATTCATAGACATGAGAAAGAGAGACTAACGGTTTTACCAGCAGTAATGATTAAAAGAATGGGGAGAAGGAAAGTTGTGCAGGTGATGGTGTAGAACTGTAATCAAACCTCAAATTCCATTGTAGGAAATCAATTTTCAATATTAAAAAATTGTCACTGTTAAAAATGGAACTGACCATGGTTTTCCACATCTGTGTGTCAGTAATCCTAGGGCTCTAGGAGGCTGAACCAGGAAAATCACAAGTTGGAGCTGAGCCTGGGTAATTTAGCAACTTAGCAAGACCCTGTCTCAAAATAAAAGGGAAATTAAAAAGAACTAGAGATGTAGCTCCCCACCAATATCCTCAATTCAATCTCCAGGACCTCAAAAATAACATAAAATAAAGTAAAGTTGTCAAATGTTAGTACATGAGACTCAGAAATGAAGTTAAATACCACACCAATACCATAGAAAGAGTTGAGACTGGGTCCACCTGGAAAGCAGCTCAGGATGCAAGGAGATGAAACAGGGTATTGATGATTTAAATCTTGCTCTCTTTGTAACTTTATAACAATGGCAATGTATCAGTTTGATGAGAAACCAAAATTTAAAAAATGACATCACAGCTTAATAATAAACTATCTAGACTATGAAAAAAGTCTGCTAATTTCTAAAAGCACGATTAACAAATATATATGATTTATTTACATATATTTAATACATGATGTAATTTTTCTCCAAGGGAATGGTGTCCCTTAGATGATTGCTACATCTGGATTGATTTTATGAACTTTACTAAGCTGTATGACCCATCAACAATAGAGATGCTCAGGGCCGGGGATCTAGCTCAGCGGTCTAAGCGCCTGCCTGGCAAGCGCAAGGTTGTGAGTTCAATCTCCGGTGCTGCAAAAAAAAAAAAAAAATAGAGATGCTATATGTTTCATACTAATTCATAGAACAACATCACACACTTTGATTGTTGTTTCTCTAGTAAACTCACTTATTTAAATGCATTCGTGTTTTAAAAAATCATTTTTTGCAGTGCTGGAAATTGAACCTTGCCAGTGAGCTACAATACCAGTCCTTATTTCTGCTTTTTAAATATCATTCATTCGTTCACTTATTCATTGCAATACTTTGACAAAACCTATGGTTTTGCACATGCTAAGCAAGTGCCCTATTAGTGAGCTATATCCCTAGCTCTCAGGCTTACTTTTGAGGTTACCATAAGTAGAATTACAAATTCTTAGGATGATAGCTTTACTATTCTCTTCCTTTTACCAAAAATAAATTTTAAAAAAGAGTGACAAGAAAATTTATAATAGGAACTCAAGATGATGGACATACTTCCAAGTGGAAATTCAGATAAAGAGTTCATTGATACCTGGTAATGTTTTTCTTTTTTTTTTTTTCCAAAGTGGTACATCTATTTTTAAAAAACCATCTCTTTCTCTGCTTAAAAATATTTAATTATTATTTATATTCTCACCTCATTAAAATCTTTGTTTATAAGTTTTTAGTCAATATGCCACTTTTCTGTAAAACTAAAGCAGCCACCAGTTTTGTTTTGTTTTGTTTTCTGGTTTTGCCACCCATGTCTTGAACATAGCCGCTCAGGGTTTAGACATATTTACTTAGGTCCAGTTTTTCATCAGCCAAGTGGTCAGAGTTATTTTCATATTGGGGAAAATATTGAAATACATAATAAGTGATGTAAAACATCCCTTCCCACTCTTCTATGTATTTTTTCTCTCCTCAAGTATGGTACATGCCTTATGCCTTCTCACATGTATTAATTTAATGAAATGCTTCTTTAAAGAATTTCTTGCTAATGATAGGATGTGAGTTGTGGCAAGTAATATTTAGGGTATTTATTTTTAACTAGGGATGATGTGTGTATTTATGGGCAAATGGTCCCATTTCCCCTGGAGAGAAAGGGATATTTGTTAAAGGTTATTTTCTCATAAATATAAGCTTCTTCCTGGGTGTACAGCCATTAAAAGTAAATCCAATTTCAACTTTCACTTAACTACCAAAGTGTAGCATTTGTAGTAATCTATTTTTAACCCAAACATGGTAGTTAGTGTGTTTGCTTTTCAGTAAACTATATCTAGGGTGGCAGAAAATACATTTTCTATTTATCTATATACATAATTTATATACATACGTATGTTTTGAAGTATTTATGATAAAATTTACTTATTTCAAAAATCAGAGCAGGAGTTTGTAGTTTTCAAAGTTCTACAGACCTATGACAATGACAAAGAATATATTCCTAGTTTTTCTCTAAAGAAGTCATTTCATCTTTCAGAAGATACAAATACAGATGATGTTTTCACAATGTGGAAACTACCTGCTATATTTTTCAATTAGCTTGTGTTTAATTCTTTCATGGAGACTCTACTTCATAAGAGGTAGATCAACAGTGTGAAAAGGACAGGAGTCTCTGAACTTTTTTACTGGGGTGTCCGCCATGGGTAGAGAAAGTTGTGATGGTAAAGTGAATGCCTCATTGCTGACTTGGCCAATCCTCTCCAGTTGAACCAAGCATGAAGCCAGTCTCCAGCCAACTCTGTCATGGTGGGTGAAGGTAATCTGGAAAATTCTTTGCTCTACTGTTGGCTTTGAAAAAGCAACAGTTGGTTAGAACATTATATTTATGAGAATAAACCCATTGACATAATTTCAGCACAGTTCAGTTAACATCATTTATTTCCATGACCACCAACTGCACTTTTAAACTTGCCAATATATTGTAAATCCTCACATGTGGTTACTAAGGCAACTGTGCAAAAAGCAACTCCATGTACCTGTCCTCAGTGTCATAGATAAAAAACAAGGAGAATTTATGTCATATTTTATATACATACTATATAAATACTTCATTTTACAATCTTAATTTGGACTTGGATGAGAATAATACATAAACTGGCAAGGTAAGACTATAGATAAACAGGCTTATTTTACCACAGCAACTCATGGGGTAATTTCTGGAATTCAAAATATGAAATCTTCACATTCTGCTTGTTCAGCTTTTCTAATTATTGTATCACTGAACTAGGAATGCAGGAGAATGTATCCTATTAGTATTGGTTAAAAATCTCCAGAACAACTGTGGTTTTTCACAAGTGAAATAATTGCACTTATGAGAGCAAAAATTTCAAATTTTTTCTTTCCTATTTTTCTTATGTTTAAATTGTAAAATAAAGGTGATTAAGCTTACTGATATTTAGACATCTTCTCAATCAAAAAAATATTAATATTAAGCTGTGAATTTATTTAGGAACTTCCTTGAAGTACACATATTCGCAGAAAATAACTGTTCTTTAGTTCCTTGACTGGTAAAAGTGGTATCACAGGTGGGTGAGGTGGAGTTGTTGCAGTGGTGAATAGAAACACCAGGGGAAAAGATGGTGGAGGGGTATTAATGCTGAAAGGGGTGATGGAGTTTGGAGTGATAATGGTAGAGCAGTGGGTGTGAATATTTAGGAAGGATAGTGGAGTTGTATATAAAGGAGAAGGTGGTGGAGATTGTAGTTGTGATAGCAGAAATGGAAATGGTCCCATTGGTGTAATGGTAGAGTTGGAGATAGCAGTAGGAAAGTACTGTTGATAGAGATACACTGATGGACGATGCATTGATGATGGAAGAGTCTTAGTGGTGGTGGAGATGGCATTAGAGATGGAAGGGGACAGTTATGTTGTTTTATTTGATATATTTTCTCCATGTTAAAAGTAGAAAAATAAAATGAGCGCGCACACACATGCGCACGCACGCACATACAGTTTCCCCTTGTTGCTGTAATGAGTCACCACAACCTCGGCAGCTTAACATTTTTATTATCTCTCAGTTCTAAGTCTAGGTTGACTTAGCTGACTTTGCTCTAGGTTTCACAAAGAGAAAGAAAAATGTTAATTGCTAGGATTTTTCCAGTGATGCTCTGAGAAAAATTTTTTTCCAAGTGTATCCAATTTGTTGACCCAAATTGTTTCTCGAAGTTTTAGTTCTGAGCTATTGCTATTCAAACTGGCTGCTAACAGGGGTTGCTTTTTATTCCCCTGTGGGCTGCTTGCCTTCCTTCTCACGACAAAGTTCCTATGGGACCACCTGAGTCTTCTGTAATCAAATTCATTCTGACACTATCTCCCTGGAGCTAGTGTGAATTCTCACTGATTAAAAGGCTCTGTCCTATAGGAGTGTCCTTCTTTAGATGCCAATCCCATACGTAGGGCTCCTATGCTTCCTACTGTACTCCTCATGGACAAGACTTAACTACAGTTTTTAATGCTCCTCTCTTTGAACTCAGAACTTGATTGAATGGCTTAGAGAACTCAGAGAAGCATCTATTTGTTTTTTTAAAAGAAAAGTGTTTTGTTTTGTTTTGCCTTGCTTTTTAAACAAAGGAAGGAAGAATAATGAATAGCCAGGTGAACAGGGTGAAGTCTGGAAGGATGCCAAACACCAAAGTTTCTGTTCCCAAGGAGCTGGGTTGGACAATATCCCAGCACATGGAAGTGTTTATCAACACTGGTTTTTAGGGCTTTCATGAAGACTTCATCATGTAAGCACAATGGATTATCAACTCAATAACCAGAATGCGATGGGAGGAGGTGAAATTTTCAAAGCTTCTAATTATGGCTCAGATGTTCTGGTGACTATCCTCTTTCCAGAAATAGTCTAAGAACTCAGTCAATCACCTAATTAGAGTGAAAGGTGCTCCTAGAAAATTCTAAAATTCTAATTCTAGGTGCCCTTCACTAAGATTTGAGGCCAAAAACCAAGTGTTAAAACGGAAAGAAATTTCTAGTATTTTTATCACTCTGAAGATTATGAGAGTTTTAGGAGTTTTGGATCAGGAGTAGAGGGCAAAGACGTGTGTGTGTGTGTGTGTGTGCACGCATGCGCGCGCTCATATATACCTACACAGAGGAATCATACACATTTCCAATTATTTTACTATCGATTTGTGTTGTTTAGTTGGTTGTATTTTAAGCAATGTTTCCCAGGAAATAACAATAGGAAATTTGGGAAGTGAAATGGTGAAGAAAAGGAATCCAACTAAAGGGCAGATGTTCAGTGAAATCACAAAGAATTATCAGCTAGGGAAGCTCTTAAAACTGTGATTCACGCTTCAAAGTTGTCCCAGTAAAGATCAAGGAAGGTGAAGCATTGTATCTCCCCATTCATGAGCCACTGGTTAAGAGTTGACAAAGAAAAGCTAGAGTAGATAAAACTCCATATATAAAGATTTTCTACGACACAAGTGGGTGTCTCTGTTCCAGTGGTTCACAGATTCCATTAGCATCAAAATCACCCAGACAACTTGGTAAAACAGAGTTTCTCATTCAGTAGCTCTTTGGTGGGACTCAGGAATTTTTACTTTCAGACAATCCCAAATGATACTAGTCCTGCAAAGGCACCACACTTTGAGAAGTGTGGCATGAGCACAATCCTGCAGAATAGAGTCATAGTCATTGATGCTGGGAACGAAACACCTGGAAGCTTCCACAAGTTAAAAACAACAACAACAACAAAAACCAAAAAAAAAAAAAACAGGCAATGACTCTTGGAGTGTGCACAAAATGCTACAATTATACTACAGTAGAAGTGACAGGGTCAGGATCAGGTGTCTCTGAACCCAAACCAGGCACTTCAAAATACTGGTTGTAACACTTGTCAGCTGTCTATTTCAAAAAAGCCACAGAATAAGCATAATTTGAAGCTTGCTAATTTCAACTGAATATAGGCAGGATGGTATGAAAGATCATATTGCATAGCTAATTTAGAAGATGTTTAATTTGAAATAAATATTAATTACAATTAAGGAAATAAATATGTACATATGTGTGTATATTCTAATTTCTTTTTCTTCTTCTTCTTCTTCTTCTTCTTCTTCTTCTTCTTCTTCTTCTTCTTCTTCTTCTCCATTTGTCTTTTAGAGGCAGGGTCTTGCTATGTAGTTCAGACTGGCTTTGAACTCACTGTGTAGCTCAGACTGGCCTCAAACTTGCAGCAATCCTCCTGCCTCAGCCTCCTGAGCGCTGGGATTACAGGAGTGTGCCACCATGCCTGGCTCTAATTTCTTTTCTTACAAGCAAAATATCCTTTACAATATATTCATTTTGTAATTTCCTTTGTGTTAAGGCCCCAGAACTATCAAGCACATTTTTACTATCTTTGATCCAACAATTTTAGCTGAAAAATTTCAGAAGCACGACCCTCTACCACCATACTCTCTGTGCTGCAAATCTTATGATTTGGTTTTAATTTCACGTGACTCTTTGTATTCTGTAAGTTTTTCAAAGTAGGTAGCAAAATGTGATTTGGGATTTATGACTTTATAAAATATGTCCGATAAGTAAATTCGTGATTCATAGGTGATGGGCACCCGAATGCTTTGTTCTGTGCTTCACATTTAAGTAATAGTTTACTGAACCCAGAAACATACAATCCCGGTTCTCCTGCCACAGTGAAGCCAGAGGAAGGGTTCCTCATCAAGCAGGCCAGGCCCAGGCTAGATTATGTGAGTCAAAAGAGCACAGGTAAGCAAGAATGTCCTGGAAAGGACTGAGGAGACTGTGAGTGCCAGAGCAATGTTTATCGGTGTTTTGCTTTTTCCAGGGGGCAGTTAGAGTAATTCTAGTTCTATACTTGCCCCAGTCACTACAAGGGGTTTCTATATATCTACACACAAATCTTTACTGCATCCACTGAGATACATACGTGAGGGTTTGGCAGAAGTGAAGGCTGCTCCATGTACTTTTCATGAGAGAAACTTCAACAAGGTAAAATAACTTGGTATCCCAAACACTATGCCAACAGACGATGAGGAACACTGTTTACACTTGAGTTGTGCAACCAGAAAAGCTTGGCTTCCTACATTCCAGGGCTTCCAGCCAGCACTTGGCATTAATCCACTTTATAAAAACAAATTCAATTAGAGAAGAAATGAACCTTTCAAAAACTACTTGGAAAAAACACATTCGTGTTTTAAACATTGATTGCCTACATGGGATTCACTGAAAACCAGTTACCATCACACATAAAATGCCAATTTACACTATACTTGTAAAGATAGTTAGAATTGGACTCAAAATATCTCAGTCATCTCCTCTACTTGCCTTGGTTACCTGAAATATCTATTAATTGAAGTGAAACATTTTGCTCTTGAGTTTCCATAACAAAGGTCATTCTTTTATGACATCTGAACATTTTTGTATCGTTCCAGAAATCTCCACTAGTAAAGTCATAAACATTAGTAGGCAATAGAAGTGATAGAATAAAAAAAAAAATCTTAGCTCACTAATACTCCTCAACCTAAAGTAGAAATTTGCAAAGTATGGTCTCTGGATCAGAAAGATTCATACCACCTGGGATCATGATAGAATGAAAAATCCAGGGGCTGTACTCCAGATCTAAAGACTTGTAAATTTAGGATCCAACATCTACATAACTCTAAGTTTGGGGCTCAGTGATGTGAGTTTTAGCAAAGCCTCCAGATAATTCTCGTA
>RJWT010021495.1:0-17592 GCA_004365215.1 Cuniculus paca | reverse complement strand
AATCTTAGGAATTCAGCCTTATTTGTGGCCAACTGTCTTTAATTAATTAAAAACCTAAACCCTGAATCTCTTTTAAGGTGAAGTTTCATTCCCTCAAGGACATGGAGTAACTCCAGCTAATATAACATTTGACACCTTGCAACAGCTGCACTGAAGAACTAGACCAGAATGACATGTCATTAGCCCAGCAAATATTTTAGCAAAAATGGCTAAAAGTTTAGAAACTTTTGACTATTTATTTTCTTTTCGGTGAGCCTATGCTATTAATTTTCTCATCAAACATTTGTTTCATAAATATACAGTCATTTATCTGTGCTTTTTATTGCAGATGTGACCGAGTTCTTATGAACATCTGAAATTCATGATTTTACCTTAGGGAGAAAAGAGAAGACAACATAAACTTTGTTTTATTGATGGATTTACATGTTGAAAGTTCCAAAGAGACCCACTGTCAGTAATAATATAATAGTCGATAGGTTATGGGGCACATAATCTCTTCCAAGGGCTTTGTTGAAATTAACTCACCAGTCAGGTATTATGATTCCCATCTTAGAGATGGCAAAACTAAACACAGAGAAGTTAAATAATTTGCCAGAGATTTTATCATGAGTGAATGTTGGAGTTGGCACTCATACTGAAGCACTCTGATTCCTACTCACAGCCCTCTCTTGCAATATATGCATACGCAGCCAATGAGTTTGGTTAATATGAGTTTTCCCCTGAGACACAGATATTCCCTCAGCATGTCAATACATTAAATTGAGTTGAATTCCAGAGGTAGATCCCCACTGTGCACAGCTAACTTGTGTGCAGCTAGATTTATCTAGGGACATCTCCTGCAGGTAATGGAAGAAAGACAAGGGGCAAAGATCAGAAAGTGGTGGTTGGAATTCTAGTCCCACCTCTATGTCTGTCCTCTGGCCACATTCTGACCTTATGGAGCCTCTGTTTCCTCACCTGCTGGAGGATGACAATAGGTCTGATGTTGTGTGTCTGCTACAAGGATAAGGTATAAAACCAAGCATGCTGGGTCCTCAGGAAATGCTAATCATCACATGAAAAACAACCCAGCAACAATAATAGTAATAATAAAAGCGCCTGGTAACAAGAAGCAACCTCTAAGTGGAAGCCAGTGCATGGGAGGGAAAGCAAGGGGAGGTCAGCTTTGCAGCCTTACATAGAAGGAACCAACCTGCAACTATTGCTTCTTAGACCGGAGGGCTCCCCTGAGCAGCCCCTTCCCATGTCATGGTCTGGGGGTCCCCACATGTGCGAGTGTTTGTTAAGAGCAGCTGCTTGCAGGATGATCCTAAGCAGGGTGGTAGGGGGACTCTGGTTTGTTTATTCTGTCTTCCTTGCCCCCTTCCTCCTACTTAGACCCTTCAACATTGGGTCTTCATGCTCTGAACAATAGCCAAACCTATCCTTTTCCACAAACTTGACTTCATTGCAACATCTGTTTCATACCAGGCTCTCTTTTTTCTCCTCATTTAAATCCCTGACACTTTACCTTCTGGCAACCTGAGGGATGTCAGGCCCTCCACACTCAAGACCTTTCTTGTCTCTGTGCTTCTGAAGCTCTGGTTCAGACTGGGTTAAAGTGCCCCATCCTAAACACTGTGGGTGTCATTGGCCTCCCAAAAGCCCCTTTAAATTCCTCAGCCTTACCTTTTTCTATAGCTTCTTCTGCCTCTAAATTTCTTTTCCCACTGGACTCCCAATTTTGCTTATATCCTCCCAAAATTCCTACGTTGAAATTCTAATTTCTAGAGTTTTAGAATGTGACTGTATTTATTGGTAGAGTCCTAATAGGTGGGCCCTAATCCAATATGACTGACGTGCCATTAGAAGAGAAGATTAGGACACAAATGATACAGATACAGATACAGATACAGATACAGATACAGATACAGATACAGATACAGATGCAGATACAGATACAGATACAGATACAGATACAGATACAGAGAGAGAAAGAGGTCTGAGGAGGAACCAGCCCTGCTGACACCTTCATCTAGGACCTCCATCCTCCAGTATTGTGAGGAAATAAATGTCTGTTGTTCCAGCCACCCAGTCTAAATATTTGATTTGGCAACCTGAGTAAACACAAGGTCTCTACTAAGAACAGACCCAGTCTTGGAGCTTGGCCCTCTTATCCCACCCACACTCTCATAGAAACCCAGTCGCTTGAGGCATTTGTATCCACCACAGAGTTGACTGGGAGGTTGGTTTGTGGAGGGAATTTGGTCACAGAAATGAACACAACTGCAGATTGGATGCTGCATGTTCGTTGCTACCTCACCACTCCCATATGCCTCTGAGAGGGCCAGGGCCCCCCCCACCCCGCCTTCTGCCTTTCCTCTGAAGTGAACCCCCAATTCTTCCTCTCTTAGTCAGGGCTCTTACTATGTTTTGTCCACCTTTTGAAGACTTGCCTCTTCATTCCCAATTGGGTCATCCAAGATGATTTGCTTAATAATATTTTCTGTATTTAAAAAAATTCCCGTGTGATTATTAGTGGGTAGAAGCCAATGTTCTTGTTTCTCATCCTTTCAAACCTTAACTGTACTGGAATCTCATGTTGATGAACTCAAAAAGAAATACAAGTTTTTGCTCTAGTAGTGAAGTTCTTTTTCCAAACTAGCTTATGCAGAACCCCAAGATATGAAACATACTTTTAAAAATCAGGAGGGCATTCATATAACATAAAAATAACCACTTTCAAGTGAGCAATTCAGTGGAGTTTAGTATACTCTCAGTGTTGTGCAAACTTCACTTCTGTCTAAATCTAAAACACTTCCATCACCAAAAAAATCAAACTGTGCACTGATTCAGTGCTTACTTTCCCTGTCCCAGCCTCTGGCAACCACCAATCTGGTTTCTGTCTCTGTGGATTTGCCTATTCTAGTTTTTCATATAAATATAATCACATAATATGTGATCTGGTTTTTTTCACTTACATAATGCTTTTGAGGTTCACTGGAGTTGTTGCATATACCAGTGCTCCATTCCTTTTTATGGATGAATAATTCATTTTGTGTCTAGACTGTGTTGTGTTTAACCACATGTATACTTCTACCCCGATGAACCAACCCTTAGTGGGTCACTGAGCTCCTCCTCCACATCTAGCATTTCTCAAATACCTCCTAGAAGCGAAGTAAGATATCTGATCTCCAGAGAGTCTTTGACGAAATGCTATTTTGTTTTAGTGAGTTCTACCTGGTGACAGCAAATGGACCTCTGCAGAAGATTTCGTTGAAATGAAAAGTTCTGGCACTGTACCACACATACCCACAATCCTGGAGGTGGGAAGTGACTGAGCAGGAGGGCTCTTTGGGTGTGTACTCATGATCCTACAGGTTCACAGGGCCTCCTCCACCCAGTGGGCAGGCAGACCTCCTCCTATTAGCGATCTAGACACGCCTGCCATTTTTGATGACCTCAGTCACTGGAACGCCAGCCACACCCGGGTGAATACATTCTGTACACGCTAACAAATGCCAGACTCTCTCGTCATTGGATTTTCACAAGTTTTCTTTGTCTTTCCATAGAATTTTCTCAGGTGCATGCAAGAAGCCCTGTGAGCATTTGACTCTTTTCTAGAATGAGATTTTCTTGCCTGTACTGTTGCAGAAAGGCAAGCCTGTGATTTTTGCCGCTGTGCTCCTGGGCCAGGACAGTCCTGGAGTCAGGTGCAGCCAATCAAATGGCAGGAGCTGCTTTAGTAAGGATAAGCCCTTTCTAAAAGGAGCCCTGCTGATGTAATAACAGGGAAAAATCCTCTGTGCAAAAGGCCTCGAGAGGGATGGGCTGGAAATGCAGATTCCATGTGGGCAGGAAAGCTTGTATAATCTCAGCAGGCCATGGCTCAGGTATGAAGCACAGCTGGTTTGTGCCTGTGCCAGCGTGGAGTCAGACTGTTTGCCCAACTGGTTGAGGTGGGTCAGGCCCTTGGGTTAGACCTCATATGCTTCTGGATGCATGAGGAGAAAGTCTTAATGAATGGAAAGCATTCTTTCCCTAAGCTGCAGCCTCCAAAGTTCAGACCATCCCCAAAGGTAAGCAGATGGCAGAGTTGTGGGCCCCTTCCTTTTTAGACTGGGCAGTGGGAATTGCAGAGTTTCTGGGAGAGAATTCCAGATGCACCCAGACCTTCCCTTTGTGGATCTGAAATGTACACTTCACCAGAGCTGTTTTGCTTTTCTTTTTAGTCTGCTTTAAAAACTAAAGATGCCTTGCTTTTTGTTAAAATTATTGAGCTTATTTGGTGAATGAGTATCAAAATTTAATAATCGACAGAGACATCAGGACGATAACATTCAAAGTTCTTTTTGGGGTGCTGATAATGGTGATTGAACTTAGGGCCTTGTGCTTGCCAGGGAAGTAGTACTCTACCTCTGAGCTACAGCCTTTTTAAAATTTTTTATTTTATTTTGGTTGTGATTATGCACAAGTAACTGTGATTACAGATGTGTATAGCCTCAACATTATTTCCTTATAATCTGTTATCTTCCAAATGAACGGAAAAAAAGAGTGAAGTGATCAATTTTATATGAGATTGTGTGTGTCCATAGGAAATGATAAGAAAGGGATAGTATTCTTTCAGTTAAGGAGTTATGAATGAAAGAAGTGAACACAGAGGTGACATTATTTACAATTTTCTCTATTTGGAGGCATTTTAATAGGGACCGCTCATAATACCTACATTTTATTTTTTTACTGGTTATTCAGTACACCTAGCATGTGCTAGTTACTCCATCAATGTTGGTTGGATAAATAAGTACAAGTTTTCTGAAGAAATACTGTGATGAAGGCTGTGTTTCTGTGGAGCAAATCTTGAATTAATAGGCAGGAGGCAGGTTGGTAGAGCACTTGCCTAGCACACACAAGGCTCTGGATTCCATACCCATTACCTGAGAGAGAGAGAGAGAGAGAGAGAGAGAGAGAGACAGAGACAGAGACAGAGACAGAGACAGAGACAGAGAGAGAGAGAGAGAAGCAGAGATCTATTTCTAGATTTTGGTCTCCAAAAGCTGGTTCCTTAACAGGCTCTTTAACTTCTCTAGCCTCAGTTTCCCAACGACTGGTAATCTAAGGCCCCAGCTTTAAAATATTCTATTGTTTCAAGTTTTATAGCTGAATCATTCCCTCTAGAAACAGTGAAGGTAACGTCTCAGTTCTGCTTGCTTTAGAGTCTCACGATGTCAGGTGCATGATGTCAGCAAAGTGGTCAGGCATCTCCATGAGTGACATGAGAAAATGTCCTAATTATGGTAATAGTTAATAAAGCATCACTGAGGGCGGCCCATGAAACAATACTGGTTGTTTCAGCAGCCTGACAGGATTGAAGGGATTATCCATTCCTTGTCTGGCCCCAACTACCTATCTTCCTCAGCAAGAAAACCATTCTGCTTGCATAGAAACATGTGCAGGAGTGAAACTGATTTGCTGAAACAAGCATTGAGAGTAAAAACCATGAAAACCATATGTTATTGCAGAGAAGTGGATTTCACACCTCCTAGTCTTTGGCACCGAGTTCTGCTGTCACCAACAGTGAGAAAGCAGCCACGCTGACTTTCCAACTGAACACAATTAGAAACAGAAAATACCCAACGAGCAGTGCTCCTTAAGCTCCCTGGCAAATGGACCCTTTTTGTCACTTGTTAGTATATATATATACATGTGTGTCCACTGGCCCTAACTCAGACTCAGGAACAAATTTGCCTTTCACCCTGCCAACCCCAGGGTGAGGAATGAAAACACCAGCCCTTGCTGGGAAAGAAGTCTGGGTGGCATTTTGAGAAAGAAAAACCTTCAAAAGTAATTTTCCATGATGAAGCTGCAGAGATAAACATTTGCCATCATCTGGCTTTTGAGTTTAGGGAGATGAGCAAACAGAGAAAGCCTCAGAGCTTTTTCCATGTTCCAGATGTTTACACCCTTCCGTTTCTTCCAGTGGCCTCTGACAAAATTCTGAGGGACCCTGCACATCCTGAGTCACCATGGGCAATGAGAACAGCACCTTGGACCACCAGGTGGGTGTCAAGAAGCTTCTCGCTGGAATACACAGCTCTCTTAACTGACCTCGACTACGTCCTTCCCTCCCCAGCATCTTGTCTCTCCCCAGAGAGATACAAGTGAAAGACAGAGCTTATGCCAGATCCGAGCAGGCATGTAGGCAGGTGATTTTGGATTGCCTTTTCAGAATTCTTTTAGAATTTTTTTGTTTTCATAAACCATGAATACTAATTCTTTTTTATTCTGCACCTTTAAAATTGGCATAATGAGAATTTGGCACATTTTCTTCAGACTTTCTCTACTCATCGACTTTAACAGATTCAGCAGAAGAGGCTAAAATATAAACTTTTTTCCATATTCCTCCCCTGTATAAAATTAAGGCCATGAAAAGTGATTTTTAAATGTTATCAGTGCTGAGAGCTCAACTCTAAAGTGTTGTTCTCAAGTTGGGCAAGGTTTTCAGAATTGAGCACACTTTAATTGCTTAATTGTGCATAAGGCTGGGATGATAAAATACATCAGATTTCGTTATTATCCATTTTAAGTTTGCCGATAATAACAAAACACCCTGGTGAACAAAATCAAGGAGATACTTTCCTTTTTATTTCACACAGACTGGAAATTTTGGATTAATAATGGTGTTGAGCTCTTTGAATGTGAGCAGTGGATCTGAAAGTCAGCCTCGTGCAATTGATTTTTCCTGTTTTCCCCCTCCCCTGTTATCTTCTTTTCTCAATCAGCAAAATAGAAATTGTCAGAAGAAAAGCTGGCAAACTGCAGGGGTCTTAGAGGCAGGCAAGAAGCAATAATTGTGGGTGTGAGATGATAGGAAAGGGGATACTGTGGTAACAGCATAGCTGATGGCTGCCATTAAGAAAATGGCCCCACGTTATAGAATTTTCCCATTTCTTCAAATGAAGTGAAAACCTGTATTTTTCTGTGAAACCTTAAATGATTTAAAAATAAACTTTTAAATTAAAAGCAATGATAGATTATATGCAGTTTAAGGAAATAATGCAGAGAGATCATGTGTACCCTTTACCTGGTTTTCCTGTCTCACAAAACTGTCCAACAGCATCAAATATTCAAGATTATGGAACATTTGCATCAGCAGACAGATGCCTCGTCTCATCCCTCTTACCTTCTTTTCCTTATCCCTACCTTGAGCAACTACTAATCTGCTCTGTTTCTGTAATATCATTTCACTAATATTAAAAAATAGAATTATACAGTGTGCAACCTACTAGGACTAACTTTTTTTTACTCAGCATAATTCCCTCAAGACTCACACAAGTTGTTGCATGTATCTGTAGTTCATTCTTTTCATTGCTGAATAGTATTCCACAGCATGGAGTTTCCATACACTTCATTGTATCATTCACCCATTCAAGCACACTTTGGCTGTCTCTAGTTTTTGGCTATGCTGTGAATGCTTTTGTATTGTATTTTCTTGTGTGTGACAGTATATATTTTCATTTCCCTAAAATAAATATCCAAGAGTGCAATTGGTGAGTCAAATACTGATTGCATATTTAATTTTATTTATTTATTTATTTAGAGACAGGGTCGCATTATGCAGTTCAGGCTAGCCTTGGACTCACTTTGTAGCCCAGGCTGGTCTCAAATTTGCAGCGATCTTCCTGCCTCAGCCTCCTGAGTGCTAGTATTATAGGAGTGTGCCACCACGCCCGGCTCATATTTAATTTTATAAAGATCTGCCAAACTATTTCTAGTCACTATACTATTTTACATCCCCACCAGCAGTATAAGCAATCCAGTTTCCCTGTCATCCTGGCTATCATTTGATGCTGTCACTACTCACTGGTACCATTCTGTTAGGGTTTTAATTTGCATTTCACCGATGAATGGTGATGTGGAAAAACTTTCGTGTGCTTGTCATCTGTAGATAGTAGTCCTCCTTAACTATAGTCTCTATTTCTGAAGTTTCAGTTACCCACTATTAACTGTGTCCTGAATGTATTAAATGTACACATTTCAATATATATGTATATATATATTTTATTTTGAGCCCAGGTTGTGGGCTTTTGTAAAATATGATTGTTATAATTTATTATTAGTTATTGCTGTTAATCTCTTACTGTGCCTGATTTTTAAATTAATCTTTATTAAAGTATGTATGCAAAAACTATAGTAAAAACAGGATTTGGCACTATGCAAGGTTTTAGGCATCTACTAGGATATTAGAATGCATTTCCTATGGATAAGAGGGAGCTATTCTCTTTGGTGAAATATGTGTTCAGGTCTTTTGCCCATTTTTTTGTTTTGTTTTGTTTTGCTTTGTTTTTTGGAGACAGGGTTTCACTATGCAGTTCAGGCTGATCTTGAACTTACTTTATAACCCAAACTGGCCTCAAACTCCTGGTAAGCCTCCTGCCTCAGTCTCCCGAATGCTGGGCTCACAGGTGTTCACCACTACGCCCGGCCTCTTTTACCCATTTTCTAATTGGGTTATTATTGTTGCTTTAATGTTGAGTTTTTAGAGTTCTATGTATAGTGTAGAGTAGTCCTTTGTCAGACTGTGGTTTGCAAATATTTTCTTTCGTAATTATCATTCATCCTCTTAATAGGGTCTTTACAGACCAAACTCTGTGTGTGTGTGTGTGTGTGTGTGTGTGTGTGTGTGTGTGTGTGTTACTGGGGGTTCAATCCAGGGCCTTTCAACTGAGTTATATCCCCAGTCCTTTTTATACTTTTTATTTTGAGACCAGGTCTCAATAAGTTGCTGAATTTTCCAGGCTGGGCTTGAATGTGTAGTCCTCCTGTTTTAGTCTCCTAGAGTGCTGGGATTACAGGCATGTGCCACCATGCCCAGCAAGTTTTGAATTTTGAAGAGGTACAATTTTTCAGTGTTTTTTAAATTTCTTTTTAAGGATAATGCTTTGGGCACCAAATCTAAGTACTCTTTACCTACCCCTACATCCTGAAAATTTTCTATTTCTTCTAAAAATTTAAAAACATTACATTTTATATTTAAGTCCATAATTAATATTGAGTTTTTGTTTTGTTTTGTTTTTTGTTTTTTTGGTACCAGGGATTGAACTCATGACCTTGTGCTTGCCAGGCAGGCACTTGTGCTGCTGAGTTAAATCCCCAACCTCGAGTTGATTTTTGTATAAGGTATGAGATTTAGATTGAGGTTACATTTTTGTGTGTGTCTTTAAAGTCCTTGTTTTCTTAGAGTAGATTTAGGTTTATAAAAAAAATTGAGAGGAAGACACAGAGATTTCCCACATAGCCCCTCAAACACACATAGCTTCCCTCTTACTGACATCTTCCACCACGGGGGCACGTTTATTACAAGTGATGGGCCTACATGGATATCTTATTACTCAAAGTCCACAGATTACATGAAGCTTCATTCTTGATGCTGGGCATTCTATGAGTTTGGATAAGTATACAATGGCATGTGTCTGCCATTATAGTATCATACAGAATTTTCAAAATTGTCTGTGCTTCGTTTTTCTCCACCTTTCAACTCCTGTCAACCACAGATCTTTTTCTTGTCTCCACAGTCTTGCCTTTTCCAGAATGTCATATAGTTGGACTCATATAACATGGACCTTTTTAAGTTTGACTTCTTTCATTTAGCAGTTTAAGTTTCCTCTGTGTCTTTTCATGGTTTGATACTCATATCTTTTTATCCCCAAATAATACTCCATTGTCTTGACATACCATAGCTGACTTTTCTACTGAAGAGCACCTTGGTTGCTTCCAAATTTTGAATAAGACTTGCAATAAAAATTCATGTGCAGATTTTGGTGTATACACAGATATTAACTCCTTTGAGTGGACACCAAGACTGTGATTGCTGATTCATACAGTAAGGGTATATTTAGATGTGTAAGAACCTGCCACACTGCTGCCGAAGCAGTTTACCATTTTGCATTCCACCACCAATCAATGAGAATTCTTATTCTTCCACCTATTCACTGGCATATAGTGTTGCCAGTGTTCTGGATTTTGGACTTTCTCATAGGTGTTCAGCAGTGCCTCACTGTTGCGTTAACGTGTGTCTTGATTACTTTCTCTCGTTGCTGAGACAGACACCTGACACCCAAAGTGAAGCAAGAAAAGGTTTATTTAGCTTACAGTTTCAGGAGATTTCAGTCCATAATCAGCTGGCTCCAAGGCAGGGTAGCATGGCCCTGGGGCAACACTTCAAGGCAGCAGCCAGAGCAAAAGAAGAAGAAAAAAGCCTCTTCTGTACCCTTAAATTGTATGCAGGCCACCCTACCCCTTCCCAGGGTGGGTGTAGCACTCACAAAATGTCCTTGCCCTCCTTTGCACAGGATGAGGATATTTACAAAGTAAGAACCCTGGCTCCCTGCTGAGTCTCTCAGTTAAACTTCTAAACTGCTCAAGTTGACACCTGTATCAATGGTAAGAATGTACATTTCCTGATGGCAAGGAGCAACTTTTCCTACTATGCAACTTACCCTCTGCATATCTCCTTTGGTGAGGTGTTTGTTAAGGTTATTGGTGTTCTTGCTGCTGAGTTTTAAGAGATTTCTGTATATTTTGGATGGTAGTCCTCTTTTAGTATTGGGGATCGAACTCATGACCTTGAGCTTGCTAAACAGGTGCCTATGCCACTGAGCTATATCGCCAGCCAGTGGTCCTCTTTTAGATGTATCTTTTGCAAATGTTCTTTCCCAGTCTGTGGTTTATAGTCTCATTCTCTTGAACTTGAGGTTCACTTTTTGGTATTTTGCTCATTGATAGCTGTCTCTACTCCATTTCTTGAAAAAATTGTTCCTCCACTGAATTGCTTTTGTACCTTTGTGAAAAGTTAGGCATTATTTTTAAATTAGATATATTTGTGTGGATTTATTTCTGGGTTCTCTGTTCTACTCCATTAAATGTCTTCATTACAATAGTTATGTACTACATCATAAAGTTGGGCGAAGTCTCTCTCTCTCTCAGTATTGAGTTGCATCCCACATCCTCCCCCAACCCCCCCCTTTTTTTTTTTTGAGATACAGTCTATGTCTGTAACATGCCCAGGCTGAACATTTCCAATTTTTTTTTTTCTTTTCTTTTTGAGACAAGGTTTCACTATGCAGTTCTGGCTGGCCTTGAGCTCACTTTGTAGCACAGGCTGGTCTTGAATTTACAAATATCCTCCTGCCTCAGCCTCCTGAGTGCTGGGATTACAGGCATGTGCCACCATACCCAACTCTTCAAACTTTTTTTAGCTACTCCGAGATCCATAGTTTTACCATATAAATGTTAGAATAAACCTGTGTCTACCACAAACTTGCTAAAATCGGAAAGGAATTATGTTAAATTGATAGATCAATTTGAGGAGAATGTATTTCTTTACTGTATTGAATTTTGTAGTCCACAAACATGATATCTCTCTATTTCTGTAGGTCATCTTTATTTTAGTCATCATCACCATTTTGTGGTCTTTAGTAAGCGGGTCCCGTATGTCTTGTTAAGTGTTACATTTTCTTTGGAGTGACTATAAATGCTATCATGTTTGTAGTTTTGGTGTCCCCATGCTTACAGTTAGTGCAGAGTTTTACATGCTGTTGTTATATTCTATGGCATTGATGAACTCAGTTATTAGCTCCAAGTTGTTTTTTAGTTGTTGATCCTTTGGGATTTTCTATGTACGGAATGTTATTTGCAAACACGTATAATTTTATTTTATTTTTTCCTTTCCATTCTGTATGATTTCTATTTCTTTCTTTTTTTTTTCCCCTCTCCTTTTTTTTCACCATTACACTGACAAGGACTCCCAGTGCTATGCTAATTAAGAGAATGAGAGTGGATAGTCTGACCTTATTCCCAGTCTTAAGGTGAAAATGCTCAGCCTTTCATTATTAAGCAAAATATTAGCTGTGAAGTTTTTTTTTTAAAGGAGTGCTTCTTATCACGTTGTAGAAGTTTTTCTCTATTGTAGGTTGCTTATGATTTTTTAAAAATAATGAGTAGGTGTTGGATTTTGTCAAATGCTTCCTGTGCATCAATTGATATAATCACAGTATCTTTCTGCTTTGATCTGACAGTATCGTCTACGGCCATACCACCCTGAACACTCCTGATCTCGTCTGATCTGACAGTATTTTGAATTATAGTGACTAATTATACTGACTAACTTAATTATACTGATTTTCAAATGTTGAACCCACCTTGCACATCTGGAATGGTTTTCCCTTGGTCATGATGAATAATTACTTTGATATGTTGTTAGAATCAGTCCGCTAATACTTTGTTGAAGAATCTTGTATCAAATTCATAAGAAATGTTGTTCTGTAGTTTTCATTTTGGCCTGGTTTTGATACTGAGGTATACTAGCCCCACACAATGAGTTGAAAGTGCTTTCTTCTATTTTCCAGGAAATTGTGCAAGAGAAACCTTCCATTTAAAAAATGCTAGCAACAATTATTTTTAAACCTCACATGGACCCAACAACGTACCTGCTGGTTGGAGTTGGCTCAGGTCCCCCTCTTGGGTCTCCCCTCAAAAGAATGTTTCATCTTGTGCTTGAGTACAAGAGGGCATATCATCAGTTGAGAGCTCTCCTCACTGGACATATTTGGGTCTTTATTCTTCCTTATTAACAAACCAAGAAGCTCAGTTTCAACTTTTTCCCTGAGGCTTCATGGATCTCTTTGGACACTAAACTTCTTGCAGGCCACTGTTAGCTACAAACAGGATAGAGCAGTGGTTCTGAGCCAAGGGTGTCTTTGTCCTCCAGGGGGTGTTTGGCAATGTTGGGATAATTTTGATTAGCACAGCAGATTTGGAATACTGGTGGCATCTCACACACAGAAGTCAGATCTGCTGCAAAATATTCTAGAATGCACAGAACACAGTAAAGTCTCACACGACAAAGAATTGCCCAGAACACAGCATCAGAAGTGCCAAGCTTGAGGACTCCTGCAGTAGAGGAACATTTGCCTTGACTGCTTTAACAGAACTCCTGAGGGTGGTGGGTTAGCTTCCCTGACCTGAGATGAATTTCAACATGAATATGGGCACAGTTTAGGGTGGCTTACCCTTTTCTCCGCATTATCTTTACTTAACCAACTTGCCTGGAATGGAATGCTTATGGTTTAGCTCTCATAGACTCACAGAAATGGAATTGCTTTCAAGTGAAGGGTAAGAACTTTTGAAAGGCTTTTTTTCTTATGTTGCCAAAATGCTTTCCAGAAAGGTGGTATCAACTAAACTTCTCTTATCATGGCCTGAGGGCCCATCTCACTTGTCTTTGAAGACAAGGACTATTTTAATGCTTCAAGGCTTTGCTAATCAGAAAGACCAAAATGTTCTAGGGAAACAAATACCCTTATCCTATACTTGTTTGTTACTCTCTCCCTCACTTTGCACGTCCCACCAGCTCCCAGCCCTGTCCTCCATTCTCAGTTTCTGTCCTACCAGAATAATCAGGAGATGCTTCCCTAGCTTTACAAGTATTCACATCTCCAAACTCAGCCAGGCATGAGCTCCCAGGACTTTAAGGGATTGCCTAGGACTGGAACAAGGCTTGCCTTCCATAGAGAAACAAATAGGAATGAAGTGCTGGAATGTTTGGCTGCTGATCCCATGGAGCCTGTTCCAGGCTCTTTCCACATCTCCTGGATATCTTTACTTGGATCACCCACAGCTAGCCAAGTTCCTCCAACCTAACTCAGCTTCTGTCCTTGACCCTGCTCCTGCTCCTGCATTCCTTCTGGGTAGGATGATTTACCTTGCTATCCAAGTCCAAAAGCTGGAGATCACCCCTGACTTTGCCCAACTGCTACCCACTCATCTATTCATTAATTAATCAATGGTTCATTCTTTAGATTTCCTGGTTTTTTGTATAAATAGGGCTTTTGGGGTTTGCAAGAGGCAGAAGCCCGTCTCCAATGACTCTAAGCAGAGAAAGGGGTTTTTGACTTATAGAACTGAGAAGTCCATATCCCCATTGTCGAGCAAGTCCAGAGATTCAAAAAGGACACAGCGGCTCTCTCTGGAACTTGCTCTGTTTTTCTCTGTAATTCCTTAGTATTCAGGAAGTGTCATCAGACTGGGAAAAGGAAATGATACCTCTGGCAGCTCTGTCCTTCCATGTTTCTTCCAGATAGTCCAGCCCCATTGCCCCCGACCTCAAGGAATCAGACCATCCCTGATTGTGCCACGTGTCCTCCTTTCTGTGATCAGTCATTGTGCCCAGCCTAGAGGATCCTCTTGTAGTCAGCCCAAACTGTAGACTATCACTCCGTGGGACACAGGTAGGCCCAGTTTGATCAACATCCATCAACATAGCTTGGAGCAGTTTCTCAAGGGGCAAAGAGGCAACACAGATCCATTCCATTATCTTGTCTCACAGTTTTCCCCCTTGCCATCTCTATCCCACACCTGGATCCTTGCTGACACTTCCAAATTGGTTTCTCTACCTCCACATGCTCCCCTCTCCCACCCAGACTCCCATTTGTCCCTGGAGGTTTCTCATCTGCGAAGACGCACTTGGGATTCCTGGATCCTGTTTACAAGAGAACTCTTGGAAAGTCAGACGTGAGCCTGAATGAATATTCTGTGCCCAGAGTAAGGACTAAGCATTGCAGACCAGCCATGTCACCAAGGCATAGAATGGGGAACTAGCCTGCCCAGACCTAGCCCTTATCATGTTCAAACTTCTTCAGGCCACGGCTTCCTCTCTCTTCTCTGATTTCACCTGGGTGGCCACAGGCAGGGCAGGAGTACATCGTCCAGGTTTAGCCTGGGAACAGAAAGCAGAGGTCCTGTGGGGCTCCTGTTCCCTGTGGTTTCTGCTGACAGTGAGATCCCTTTGTTTTCAGCAGGAGGATCGTAGCTTGCATAACATCATCCTGTGGCCTCCAAACCCTGATCCTCTGCAGGTACGGGGCATGTGGTGTTCTGCATGGTGCCTGCCCAACATTCGATGGATGAAGCATGTGCTGTGACACGTGTGTGTGTGTGTGTGAATATTTAGGTTTCCTCTTCCTTCTTCCCTATTGCCTATTCTCATCCACCCCCACTAAGTTGTAAAACACAGCAGAAATCAACTAGATATGTTTAGTGTTTTAGAAATAACATTTTGGTGTGTGCATCCAAGAACTGGCTTGGTTCATATGCTGTGAGATGCTGAATAAGGCTTTTGTTGTTAACAGCATGAAACACAGATGCTGGAAGCCAGGACTATTCCTTCTGGACTCTGATACTTTGATTTTCTTTGTCCTGGATTGAGGCTTGGAATGGTGTGGTGGCTTTGCCCCACTGATTTTATAACTGATTTGTCACAAAAAATACATTAAATTTGGAATTAGCAGCTGTTGTCATTATGCAATAAGGCACCTGAGTTCAGTTTTTACTCTGCTTAAGGTGTTGGCCATCTGCTGGAGGGAAGGAAACAAGTGAAGGAGCTTTGCCTCCATTCACAGTGGGTTTTCCTGTAGAGGATGTGGAAGGTAGTGTGTGCTTGTGAGTGGGGGAGGAGGGAGGCAGGAAAGTACCCAGCTTCTCACAGGCCTGCTATGAAATACCCATCATACCTGACCAGGTGTGTCAGCCATCCACATAAATGTTCTTTGTTTTAAGAAAGAGCTGCTCTACCCCTGAAAGTGGCTGTGAGGTAAGTGTGCTGACGCCTTTGTTTTTCTACATATCCCAGCAAGGAGTGATGTTTGATGGGAAACAATGTAGCTACTTGCATAGAGCGTGGTGAAGCTTTTACACACATGTGACTTTATGTGGCTCTCCTCATGACCCGTGAGGTGGACAGGTCCAGGTGATTACCTTCATTTTATAGTCAAAGAAAGAGGCTCAGAAGGGTAATCATCCCAGTTCACTTGAATGAGTGGAGGAGAGTCAGAACTCTAGTCTCCAGAGGGTCAGACAGAGTGTCCAGGCTGGTGGTTTTCAAACTGTGTTCTGGAGAATCCTGGAGCTTCCAGTGTTGCTTCCAGGATGGGCTCAGGGTCAAGTGGAAATTGAGAGGAGAGAATCTAGACCACCAGCTCACCCATTACCCATCAGTGCAGCTTGCCTTATATGGCCTTAGGTGGTAGGTTTTGAAGGGAGAAAATGTTTGGCAATTAGAGTGGGAAGTAAGCCCCCATTTGTTCCCCTCCCATCATTTTTCAGTTTTATGTGGTCATTAAGAAGGGCAAGGCAATTGTCCACTGCTATCAATCAGTGAGAGGTTTGGGACAAAAAGCCAGTTTGGAGGCCTTTAGTCCAGAGCTTCTAAAGATGCCTCTATCAGGGATGGAGCACTGTGGTCTGGCTCAGGACTCTGGAGCAGAACTCAAAAGCTCAGTTACAAACTCTCACCCAGGGACCATTCGTGGAGGCTTTCTCTGCCTAGTGGCAGGAGCTTGTTTAGATGCTATGGATCCATAGGTTCCTGCCTCATAGAATCCACACCTAGTGGGGAGCCAGACAAACGAGTGAACAAATAGACAAGTCAACAATAAACACAATGTTTTTATTCAGCACAGATAGAAGTTGAGATTATGTTAGATGCCATGAAGTCGGTGGCAATGCCTTAACCATATGCGTGTTGTCAGGCCCAAGGGCCTCTTCCATCCTTGTCAAGGGGAGTGTTAACTGTCTCAGTTACTTTTCTCTGGTGGTTGAGACAAAAATACCTGATGTGCCCAACATGAAGGAAGGAAAGGTTTATTTCTTACAGTTTTTGGAGGTTTCAGTCCAAACTCAGCTGGCTCCAAGGCAGGGTGGTGTGGCTGAGGGGCAGCCGCTTATGGCAGCCAGCAAGCAACAAAAGCAAAAAGGCAAAAGAGGGAAAACATGCCTTCTTCCTTCCCTTATATTGTATGCTGGCTCTGCCCCTGGGTGGGTACAGCACTCACACCGCTAATCCCAGCACTAGACAACGAACCAATCACAAATGCTAGATTCAGCTGCCTCCATGACTGCATGAGGCTTGGGGGCCACCTAGACACAAGCCACAACACTAACTTTCTCTCCTTTCATACAACAGGGAGATCATTATGTTAGTGAAATAAACCAGGCACGGAAAGACAAGCACCACACATCTCATTCATATGTGAGACCTAAAACACTTGATCTCGTAAAGGTTAAGAATAAAATGATGGTTACCAGGGGTGGGAGCATGGTCCAGAAGGGGATAAAGTTGGTGAACAGGTATTAAGTTACAGTTAGGAATAAGAAGCCCCAAGCTACAGGTAGCATACTGTATATCTCAAAAGGCTGGAAGAAAGGATTTTAAATGTTTTCATTATAAAGAAATGATAAATGTTTGAGGAGATAGATATGTTTAACCTATCTAAATATTATACAATATATGTGTATATCAAAACATCACATGGGTTGGGCCTGGTGGCATATGCCTGTAATCCCAGCACTAGGGAGGCTGAGACAGGAGGATCGTTGTGAGTTCGAGACCAGCCTGGGCTACAAAGTGAGCTCAAGCTCAGTCTGAATGGTGTAGCAAGACCCTGTCTCAAAAAGACAAGGGCTGGGGATTTAGCTCAGTGGCCTAAGTGCCTCCCTGGCAAGTGCAAGGTCGTGAGTTCTATCCCCGGTGCTGCAAAAAAAAAAAAAAAAAAAAAAAAT
>RJWT010021494.1:0-17551 GCA_004365215.1 Cuniculus paca | reverse complement strand
CAAAGTTTCATCAAGTTGATTCAACTGGATCAATCCACATCACAGACTTGAGAACCAGCAATGTCAGTTTCTGCCTTCTGAGGTTCTGACAAATTGAACCCACTGAGGTGTCCAGAGTTTCTGAGTCTCAGCATTCCAGGGTCTGTGAACTGGACGATTTCCTCTAACCATATAACCCTTAAGACTCTCAGCATTAGCTAAACCTTCACATTCCCCACCCAGGAGTGTTGACGAAGCCCACACAGTGCTGCCTTGTTGCACGCACCTTTCCCCTTGATGTCCATGCTGGGATCACAGCGGGAAGCACACGTCACCAGACAAGGCCTGGCTGCTCCACGTCTGGTCCTTATGTCCGCTTAGAAACCTGTGACATTGCAGGAACACATAAGATCAGACATTCTCTTCCCTTTCTCCACTCGACTATTTCTATCATTGACATTACTCCAGTATTTTCGATGATCAAATAGTACTTTATTTCTTATGTGCATGTGTGAAGAGCTACTGGCCAGAAATGGATTTTTGATGAATTAAATTAAAGGAAATGAGAAGAATGCTGAGCTGAAATCTGGAAACTAGTTTTGGTTCCAGGATCTTTGAAGCTACTGCACTCATTTACTTTAAGATTTGCCTTTATTTCTCAGCAAGTTTTTAAATATACAGCATTGTATTTCACTTAGAAATAGTTTCCTGTACTATCACTTATGCAATTTCTCATTCAACATTGCTACATGAATTAAAAGTTTCAAAATATCTATGCTAGAGATATACAGTAAGGACTTAAAAAGTAGAATTTTCAATTCTTTGGCATTCAGTAACTTATTTTTCTTTGCTTCTACACATTTTATTTTCATCTCTTTAAAGTGGTATATCTGGGGTCAGGCATGGAGTTGTATGCCTGCAATTTTAGCACTTGGTTTGAGCCAGCCTGGACTACATAACAAGACCCTCTCCACAGGAAAGGTAAACAAATAAAGTAAAATAATAAAAAATAAATAAATAAAATAAATAAAATACAATGATACGTCCATATAGTAACTTGTTTGTGTTTTTTCATGTGTTTTTTTATTTTGATTTTTGCATATAGGTAAGACTATATTATTATCTCAGTTTGTGAGTTAAAAAACCCAGGATTGAAAACTAAATATGAAGGTATAGAAACAATTCTTCTATAGTCAAGTTAAATGCAGGTATTAACACTGTTACAAGAAGAATTGTGAAGGGTGGGAAGAAGATAGGGAAATATATCTTTTAGCATATATTGATGTACACCCATGTCTAAAAGGTGCAAGTATCACCACTGACATTTTAGAGTGTGTTTGGGGAAAGCAGCATCACAGTTTTTGAGGGCAAACACACACATAAACTATAGACAATGTAAAAACTGAAAAATCTAGTGAATTATTTCCACTCTTGTTAAGAATACAGTTTAATAAACTGTAATAATCTTATGCTCAATTTTCCTTCCATGATCCCAAGTTACTCTAGGGAAAGATCACAAAGTTAATTTATCATGAACTCAAAAGTTCCATTCACCTGTTACAGATTTCCTAAGCACAATGACTATAATGCATAAAACTGCAGGTGGCGGTATATTTCTCTAATTTTATGTCCATGCGTCCTAAGCTGCTTGGGACCTCTAATTTCAATTTTGCTGTCTCTGAAAAGTTGTTGTACAGATGAGATAATCTGAAAACTATCCACTTCATGGAATTTGTTTTATTCACAGTTGTTAGTACTACATATGATCTTTAGCAATGACCTGTCTAGAAATCTTTCCCAAAACAAGCGTCTTTGAGAAATAATCTTCTAACTGCTTTAGTTTCAGCAGTGCTAGATTTTGCATCATCCACACTAAGTATGGTCATTCATTGGCTCTGCGAATCTAGAACTTGACAGGTGATTCTCTACATTGTACTAGGTATCTGCTTTTTTCCCTTGAAAATGAAAATATGAATTACTAAGACAGCAAAGAAATCAATGTTGTCCTACATTTCCCTCCTCTCACAGAAATACGAGAGTAAGAAAACCTGACATAAGAACTGACATTGACAACTACTTTTAAAATTTGAAGGTTCTGCAATTTTTGAACATAGCCAGAACAGTAATCTGAGGAAACCCGAGTTTTGTGTCTTTACTGGAGGTCAACTGCTTTATCGAGCTTCTGAGACCTAAGTTTCTCTGCAGAATTTATCGTGCAACTCCTTCTGCCTCACAGCTCCACACTTCCTGTGAGAGAGATACACAATATCTAAATAGCACAAAAGGCAGATTTTATGCAGAATCACACTTGTTTTCTTTTTTAATATATGTCACCACTTACACTTTAATATTTGTATGTGCTCTTTCCCTTTATCAAACTGAGCCCTTAAATTACAATAATAAAGAAACTCACTAAGGACGGTTTTATCTGCTTTTATGTAGAAAACTCTGTTTTTCATTTTTCCTCTGGTGGTTTGTGATTAGATGGTGAGCCGATGACTGATTTCTGTCAAGTAGCAGAATAAATAGCTGAAGTAATGTTAAACTCTTCATGGTCTTGGTTGTTTTTTTTCATGGTCTTTTTAGTACATGAAATTAAGAAGCTGTTCTGTCATCCTTTCCAAAGAGCTATAATTTTAAATATTAAGCAACATGAAATTGATTGTCATTCCTCTTTGGGAAAAGATTGTGTGTAAATTTTGTTATTTTATCATTTAAAGTTTGGAATAGTTTTAATTTTTTGCTGTCAGTTTTCACACAATGTATAATGAAAAGCAGGACATAATTTGAAAAGTGTCTACTTCAAACACAAGTGTGGACTGTTCAAGAATGAAAGAAATTAAAAGTATAAAATACCTTCAAACAGATGTATTATAAGAATATTTTAATTTATACTGCTAGTGAATTGAACTTAAGTGAAAACCTACAAATAATTAAAGGTATACTATTTATGTATTTTAAAATTCTACTTAATCATCTTCCAAAACATGGATTGAAATTTCAAACAGAATATAAATCATCTTCAATATAACATGTAAGAAAACATAAAAGATACATTAGAAACATGAGGAGTGGTCCATTTTGAATGATATTGCTTTCAAGAAGAGCAAATTGTAATGATTTAAGCACATTGTATTATTTACGTTCTTTTCTTCCCAAGTCCTCATGCTTGTTTCTTCCTAGTATTTTGGAGATCATCAGTTTCTGTGACTCCAAGAACCAATTTTTTAATCTGCTGCAAAGCATGGAGAGCATTTGCTTCTTAAATATGAAAGCCAGAGTGGAAGCACTTAGAAATTCTCCCATGACTCTGCTTTCTTTTCTAACTATTTACCTATCTTTCATTTGTCTTTTTATGCACCTATCTTTCTATCCACATGTCATCGTATCTATGCACTGAATGTGTATATGTATCTATCTTATCTACTCATGGTTTCACTGATTCATCAATCAATCTCCTATTAATCTATCCATTTGTCCATCCATCCTCCTATCCGTCCATTGGTACTTCCACTCATCATTGTCACCTAACATGAAATGGGACTCTAAACCATGCCTAATTCAATGAAATAAATCTATCTTTTAGATTTTTAATTTTTGATTTTTAATTAGCACAGTCACCACCTAACAGAACACAAAGCTATAGCCCTAGTCAGTGCCCTTGAGGTCCACGGAACTGAGAGGCATTAATTCTTAATTGCTCCAACTGTTGGCCATATAAATGGTTCAAGGAGAGCAGTTGGGGCAGTCTGGAGGATTCAGGCCCCTGAGGAGGTCAAAGTGAAAAGCTGTACTGACCTGTACTGAGAAGTACTTTTGTCTTCTAAGAGTTCAAGAAGACACACCTGCACTGACACACCACCATACCTGCCTTCCTCCAATGCCAAATTTTTGCATACACACTTTTCATCCTTCTCTACTAGAGTTAGTCCAAAATATCATTGCTATAATGTAACCACACATTTTTCAGTGTGATACATAATTTTATACTCAGATATTGCCTACAACATTATTGGATTAGTAAGTCTCCTTTTCTCAGTTGCAGATGATTTAGAAAAAGAAAATGGACATATAAATAAACAATTAATTCCTGGATGGAATGCTCTATCTACCAAAAAACTAAAATACATAATTATGGTCTTTTGCAGCACATGGAAAATAAAACTTTTCAAGATAATGGGGAAGATTTCTGATGTAAGACAGATCACGGGATATTTGCTCTTCCTGAATATAATAAAATGAATAGACATTAAAGTTTTCTTTTAAAAAATGGGAGGAGGCTGTCAAAATTATACCTGTGACCAAAGTTGGAATTAAGTATACTCATGTTAAGTGTTCAAGGTTTACATCTAGGTTCAATCAAGCCAATGAGGTTGATGGATTATTATAACTGAGGCTGGCTAATGTGCTTTAGAGAAATAGAATCCATAAAATAAATATTCAGCATGTGTGTTGATTCAGAATAAATAGATACATAACTGCACAACTATTAGGTAGACTTACAGGACCACAAGCAGGAGAGTCCACAGTGCCTGTCTGCTTGCTGGAGAACTGAAGGATCCAATAGCTGCTCAGCCCAAGAAGCTGGAAGTCAAGTAACAGAACAAAACATTAATAAAGCATCACCAAACCACAGGCAAAGTTGGATGGTCCTTGGAGAGTTGCTCATACCAGTCTGCAATGTGCTGCTGAAGAGACTGGAGGTTCCAGACTCTGCAACAGACCTCCTTTTTTATACTGTTGCACTCTACAAGAGTTGCAAGCCCATTGGATGGTGACACCCACGGTCAGGGTGGGTCTTCCCCCATCAGTCTGGCGGGCCACATACTGATCATACTTGGAATCGTGCCACAGGCATATGAAGGAAAGACCATTCCTAATCTGCTAGATGTATCTTAATCCAGTCAACCTTAGATATCATGAATAACAGTCACAATCTATTCCTTGCCAACTTCACAATGAGACCCAGCTCCTTAAACTATACTTAATTTCCAAATATGAACCATAGTAAGTTCACAACTCTACCTAACAAAATGCAACTATCCTGTGTGGAACTGTAAATACATTGAATCCTTCATCCAAGTAGGAAGTAAAGTTTCTGCGGGTGATGCTTACTCACCTCATGACATTATAGATATAATAATCTAACTACTGATATTAAGTCAAGCAATGTTATCTTATACACTGTAGGAATACAAAAAAGAAAACTATCTGTCTGAGATAGATCTTCAAGAGGGTGGTGAGCACGTGCTTTCAGCAAGATCTCTGCAGTTCTTGTACTTGCCTGCAGAGATAACCCATACTTTCATTCCTGAAGGGTCTGAGAAAGTTCTGGTCCTGCCTGGGTTGGGGTTTCCCATTGATATTAAGTATAGGGCAGCGTAATACTGGAAACAACCTGAGAGATAGCCTGTACCCCAACTTTTGCCTTCCTTCCCTCCATCATAGAATGCTAGTCCAGTTTGTACTTGATAGTATGGATCAGTTGCCATAACCATACATTGAATATTGATTTATAGCAAATGCAGCCTCCTGGGAAACTTTAACCTGGTCCTGAGAGTTACTGCCACCTGGCAGCACTGTAAATGCATCTTGAAGGTTCTATCAAACCAGCTGCTTCTGAATTAAAACCAATAAATTACATGAGCATGAGACCACTAACATACTCAGACCTTGAGTATTCTTTGACTGCAAGAAATGCTGCATGGAATACCAAGATGGTGGATGGAACATTCTTTAAATACATCCATGATAGTTTTGGCAGAAGAATTACAGGCTGGGAAGACATACTTATACGCAGAATAACTTTCTTTAACAGAAAACAAAAGGGATGTGCCTTCATCACAAAAGTAGTCAAATGTAGACAATGTCCCATGAGGGTACTCATGATCACCATGGGGAACAGTGTCATAGCAGATGCACAGCGTTGGCATTGACAACTGCCAGGACTGGCACTCAGCAGCAGCTGTAGCCAGCTCAACCTTTGGAAGTGGAAATCAACATTTCTGTGCCCAGTAATAACCTCCACTCTGCCACAATGACCACTTTGTTCATGAGTCTTCTGGCACTATTAGGGTTGCAGAGGAAAGAGGTTGCCTGCTATGCACAGCATGCATCTTCCTGTGTGATTAATTTTTAAAGTTCTCTTCTTCAGAGGTTACATTGTCATGAGTATTTATCCTGCATACAAAAGCTCTTTTTCTGTGTGTGTGCATTTTTTTTTTATTCAGGGCCTACCATGCTGTTCAGGTGGCTGGTTTTAAACTCACTATGTAACCTAGGCTGGCCTCAAACTTAAAGCAATCCTCCTGCCTCAGCCTCCTGAGTACTGGGATTACAGGTGTACACCACCATACCAAGCTTGCACACAAAATTTTCACATCTTTCACCCATATGGTGAGGTCTATTCACATACTTCTTTTTCAAATGTTTGTCACCAATTTTCCAATCATGTTCCTTCAATACATTTACTACAGCCACACGTCTATATAGAGACACATTTGGCCTTTTCCTCTGCTAAGCAAAATGTACAACCAGGCACACTGCCCACACTTCTGCCCACTGTGAAGAGTTAACTTTACACTCCCCTTCAGGGACGTCCTAGAAAGGGCCTGTAGCAACAGCTATCCACATTCAGGTAGGGCTGTGGAATGTGCAGAACCACCTGTAAACCTGGTCTTCTCTTGCTCTGTCAACTGATTATAGGATACACATCATCAGGCCAGCCCTGCACACTGGAGGACAGAAGACAGTGTAACAGGAGTAAGAGCCACGGCACTGGGGCCACATCTGTACATGAACCCTTGTGCTGATCTTGTGTCTCAAGGTCTGAGTATGTTAGTGGACTCAGGTTCATGTAATTTATTGGTTTTAATTCAGAAGCAGCTGGTTTGATAGAACCTTCAAGATGCATTTACAGTGCTGCCAGGTGGCAGTAACTCTCAGGACCAGGTTAAAGTTTCCCAGGAGGCTGCATTTGCTATAAATCAATATTCAATGTATGGTTATGGCAACTGATCCATACTGTCAAGGACAAACTGGACTAGCATTCTATGATGGAGGGAAAGAAGAGCAAACCTAGGGTACAGGCTATCCCTCAGGTTGTTTCCAGTATTACCCTGCCCTGTACTTAATGTCAATGGGAAACTCTAACACCTCAACCCAGGCAGGACCAGAACTTTCTCAGATCCTGTCAAGCCCAGTCACATATATTCCTCTTCCATTCAATGATGCACTGTGGTGGTACACATTAGATTTTATAACTCAGTGGGTAATCCCCAGTTCATGATGAGAAGCTTAGGATGTGTGGTAAGGTGCTGTCCCATGTTCAAGATCTCAGTTTCCACGAGACCCATTAGCAGGCCAGGAGCTGTTTCCTAGTGGAAAGCAGCTGACTGCAGAAGATCACAGAGCATTGCTCCAAATCCTAATGTCCTTCACTCTGATAGGTCCGCGGATAGGTCCTACAGCAAATATCATTTGTATTACTATTCCTGGCAGTGTGCTAGCATACCAGGGCCACAGTGGAGATTTCTGTCTATTGTACTCAAAAGGGCTGTGAGCTGAAATGCTCTTCCACCATGCTGGTCAGATAGCTGTATCATTGCCCAAGCCCAAACTTGGGAGTGGGTGGGGCCTTATTCTCAAGTACCGTTAGATCTATGTCTCACCAATCATTATTCATCAAAAAAAATTATACTCTCCTTTATGACAGAGTACTTGTATATAGGCTTCAATTTACATTCATTTTTACAACTCTCATCACAAGTATTTATTCATTAATATTACAGCATTGATAAGATGACATAATGTGGAAGTCTTAACAAAACATGAAAACATATGGTTAAATTTTCTAGAAAAGATGTAATATAAAATTGTTCAACTTATTCTCTATTAACTTGACAAATTTCCAATCATGGTACAAGTATTTCTCATTATACACCTAGAATATTGAAAAAATAATCAAAGTATTAGAAGGAAGCATTTCTCTTTTTCAATTTTGCTCTACAGTGCTTTTGCACACTCAAAGAAGTTTGCTCTTTTATATAGCCAGAATAGTGTGCAATGTATTCCTATGGAAACATAAAAATCCATTTCATGGTGATTGTATTTTTAATAGTTGCTTAGGTGAATGTTCAACTGTTTTTATTCTAAAAACAAAAAAAAAAGAATAAAAACGATGATTCAGAATTTCAAAACAAAATAATAGGAGATTAACACTGGTTCATATATTGCATATGCTTTCATTGTTCAATTGTTTGATCATTTTTAATGTCCATCTTCTTATCAGTTTGTGTTAGTCACTTTCTCATCACAGTTTCAAAATAACTAGAGGGCACAGTTTTTAGGAGAGGCTCAGTTTGACTCAGTTTCAGTACAAGGGCACAAACAAGATGACAGTGGAAACTGGCATAGAAAAAGGAACTCAACCATCTCACTCAGGAAGGAGTGAAGGGGGAGACACAGATGATAATGTGCACTTCAAAGTCATGAATCCAGTGACCTACCCCTTCCAAAAAATCCCTAGCTCTAAACATGAGAATTTTTAGAATGTTTCTTATCTAAACAATATACCACCCCAGCCCAAAAAGCTTCATATCCACCTCATTAGGCAAAATACATTTAGTCCACCTCTAAAAGTCACCACATCTTAGCAGTTCCAGTATTGCTGAAAATTACATATCCAAAGTCTCCTATGAGACTCAATTAGCTATGAGCACCTGTAAAACTTAAAAAGAAACCTATGCACTTAAACATACAATGGCAGATAATAAACATTCCTATTTCAAACTGTAGGGGAAAAAATGTATACAATGGAATCACACAAAACAGTGAAAAGGATCAGGGCAGGTATTCAATCCCATATCTCCATGTCAAGGATCCAGATCAGGCTGTGCTGATGTATACATTGCAAAAGGCTTGAGCCTCTATGTCATTTCCAGTGGTAGACCACAAGGCCTGTTTCGGGGAGACTCCAGTCACTGCCGAGGACTTTTCTCACCAGACATTCCACCTTCCTGGCATTACCAATTTTCTGCAGTCTCTACAACATTTTTATCTTCACTCTCATAGCTTCATGCATTGCCATCTCAGGCCTACACTGACTGACCTCCAAGGCATCCCTGTGAAATCTGACTGGAAGCATTTCTGACCCCACAACTCTTGCATTTGCATATGTGAAAAACCAATACCATGTGAAAGATACCAAGGACTGACACAAGCTCACACAGTAGCCAGGTCTCCATACATTTTGACTGCAGAGGCCTCTGGGTACCACAGAAATGAATGTTGGGGAACCAGGTAGCAAGGTGACCATTATCAAGCAAGTGAACTCTTCTCAGAAGAAAGATTTTCCATTCTGCACCTTTGAGCATGTGAAGGATTGGGGCTTTCTGAGTGATGAGTTGTCTTCCAGCATCATTGCTGTGGTCCTGATGAAAGGTACTAGTACCATGTAACACACATGGCTTCTAGTTCACCTGCCAATAGAGTACTTGTTCCAGACTACAACCTTTTGAGCCTAACTTTAGTATTGGCATTTCTATCAACATCCTTGTCTTCTGAACCCTCACTAGACTCTCCCATCAAGAAACTTACACCATTCTAGAACTTCTCTTGCAAGCATCTATAAACATTTCAAAACTACTCCTGCCATTCATTTTCAAATGCTTCTGAAGCACACATTCAACTGTAGCCACAGCCTCAGTCATACTCCTGGTACCAAAACCTATCTTAGCCACTTTCTCATCAATGGGATAAAATATCTGACACCCACAACTTTAAGGAGGAGATGTTTATTTTTTCTCACTACTTCACCTTTTGTTCAGCTGGTCTCAGGGAAGAAAGATAATGGCAGTGGAGCATGGCATTGATGTTGCTCAAGCTATGGCAGTCAGGAAGCAGAGAGTGAAAGAAAGATCAGGGCAGCTGAAGACACCTTTTGAAATAACATCCCATGTGATCTAACAGTTCTGACCAGCCATTCAACCATAATTGATATACAAAATTAATGCTATCTCAGTCAAAACACCAAAAGCATTCCTCACAGAACTTGAGAAAACAATCCTAAAACTTATATGGAACCAGAAGAGACCCAAAATAGCAAAAGCAATCTTGAGCAACAAGAGAAAAGAATGTGGCATTAAATCCTGGCTTTCAAGTTATATTACAAAACTACAGTGATACAAGTCACATGATATTGAAACCAACATGGGTATGTGGATGAATGCAACACAATAGGGGCTGCAGGAATGAGCTGAGGCACATTTAGCCATCTGATCTTTGATAAAGGGTCCAAAAGCATGCACTGGATGAAAGAGCTTCTTTGACAAAGGGTGCTTGTATAACTGGTTTTCAACAGGCAAAAGATTGAATCTAGGCCCATATCTATCACCCTCTATCAAGGTAAGATCAGAATGGATCAAAGACCTAAATATTCAGAAATAAACAATGAGTTGGAAGAAACATAGGTAAAATAATGAAAACATAAGCACATGTGAGGGCTTTCAAAAAAAATGTATTTCACAAAAAATAGCAGCACTAATCACCAAGTGGGATTACTATAAATTAAAACCTCTTAGCACAGCAAAGAAAAACACCAATACAGATTAGGGACATCCTAAAGAAAGGGAAAAGTTCTTCCAGCTTCTCTTGCAAAACAGAACCAGTATCTAGAATATATAAAGAATTTAAAGAGCCAGGCATGGTGGCTCACACCTGTAATCCCAGCACTCGGGAGGCTGAGACAGGCGGATCGTTGTGAGTTCGAGACCAGCCTGGGCTACAAAGTGAGCTCAAGGCCAGCCTGAACAGCATAGTGAGACCCTGTCTTAAAAACAAGGCTGGGGATCTAGCTCAGCGGTCTAAGCACCTGCCCAGCAAGCGCAAGGTCGTGAGTTCAATCCCTAGTGCCGCAAAAAAAAAAAAAAAAAAAGAATTTAAAGAAACCCAAAGTCTCCCAAATGAAAGACATGGTTAAAAAATGGAATGTGGAAATGAAAAGCCAATTTTAGCAAAGACAAATGGTCAGTGGACACATGAAAATGTCAGCTTTTTTGCATACATGAAAAAATGCAAATTAAAGCATTGTCAAAACTCCATCTTACTGCATAAAGAATGACAATCATCAATTAATCAAACAATAACAAATACTGCTGAAGTTTCAGGGGAAAAATAACTCTTCTACAGTACTGGTGGGGATGTAAAGTGGCACAACCCTATGGAAAACTGTGTAGATATTCATCACAGCATTGCAATAACCAATTCTATTTCAACCAGCTATTCTCCTTCTAGGTTTCTTCTGGAGACTTCCAGACATAATATTGCAGTGATCATGCACAGGCATGTTTGTAGCAGCACAGCTCATAGTGGTTGAATACTGTGTCTACAAGCACAGAAATGGATGAAGAAAATGAGGTGGTTAGACACAATGGAGTACTACTTGGCCTTAAAGAGATGTAAATTTAAGTCATTTATACAAAAATGAATGCACCTAGAGACCAAGATGCTAAGTGAAATAAATAAGACACATAAGTTTAAATATTGTATGATTTCTCTTGTATCAGAAACTCAGAGTATGTATAATTTAAGAACAAAATAAGACATAGATAATAAGAAAAGGAGGAGTAGCCTTTTTGCCAATGGAAACCAGACCAGGAGAACAGGGGTGAATAGGAAGTAAAAATAATGAAGATTAGCTATGTATATATACTAACACCCTAGGAAGAATGCAATCATTGTGTACTGCAAGTTGTTGTAGGCTAACATAATAGAAAAACTACTGAACCCTGTCTGTACCTCCCCACTCCCTCGCTTGTGAGGCTACCCCCCGCCTTGAGAATGTAACTTAGTTCCACATTCTCAGGCCTGTTCAGTGCACCGTGCCCCAGCAGGTATACCAACCAGAATGTCATAGGTGTATGTGTAATTACAACCATTGTCAACAGGGATGGCAACCAGGACATCATAGATGCATGTTTAATTGTAACCATTGTCACTGGGGGTATGGTTATAGTACATAAATACCTAGCTCCTCCTTCACTCGGCACTGCACAGTGGTTCCCTGCATGGGTCCTGCTATCCAGTCGCCAGCTGGCTAATAAAGGCTCTTAAATTCTAATTGGCACCATCTCTGGCTCATTGGTTTTATCTTGAACCTGGTTCATTTGGGGGCTCATCCAGGATCCCAAATTACTGGGCCAAGGAGCCAAGAGACTTCTGGGGTCCCTCACCAGAGGACTCACCAAGAAGATGTTCCTCAGCCTCGATGAGAGGATTGAACCCCAGATATAAATTTCCCAGACTATTGAAAAATGAGCAGTCTGGTTTCTTACTGGTAAGATCTGTTCTGTTTCTGGTACAGGGCACCCCTCAGGAGTCTTTGGAGGAGATGGATGCAACTAATCCTCAAGACTCGACCCCGGGACATGATGATGCCTGGAGGTCTATGGTTACGGGTTTCAGTTTTATCTGTGTCTGCCTATTAACTTGTCTCATTATGGGTCAGTCTGCTTCTGCTTCCATGTCACCCTTGCAATGTGTTTTGAACCATTTTCAGGATTTCAGGAAACAAGCTGCCTCCTACAGAGCTTCTGACAAACAAGGGAAACTCCAAACCCTCTATAAACTGGAACAGCCCCGAAGGCTTTTTTTAATTTGTCTCTTGTTCATCAGGTCTGACGAGTCATCTTCAGACAGCCAGGTCATCCTGACCAGATGCCCTATATCCAGGCATGAACAGATCTTCTAAAAGACCCACTCTCATGCATACAAAAATGCAGATCTCTGCCCTGTAGAACTCCCTTTGTTGTTGCTGCCTGTGGCGCCACTTGACGAAACAAAACCAAAAGCTGTGCTGCCACCACCCATCCTTCCCCCAATAGAACCCTCTCCCATCCTCTACTCCCTCCCCCTTCTCCTTCCCCTTTGAGCCCCCCCCCACACTCAGAGCAGTCTCTCTCAGAATCCCCATGGTCTGATTGTCAACAGCTTTTGCAGACTCTGCTCACCTCAGAGGAAAGAGAAAGAATCCAAGCTTTGGGACAAAAGTCTGTCCCCAGTCTAGACAGTCTGCCATCCTCCAACCCTGAGCATCTAAATCACTTCTTCCTGCTGACCCACCCATCATGGGACCCTAACACTGGTGCAGGTAAGGAGGCTCTCAAATGATATCACCAGACTCTGCTAGGAGCCTTGAGGGCTGCATCAAGAAAACCAACCAACTTGTCTAAGGTGAGTGAGATTAGCCAGGGCCCCGATGAGTCTCTTTTGGCCTTCTTAGAATGCCTTTTTGAGGCTTACAGGACTTACACCCCTATAGATCCAGAGGCACCAGAAAATAGACGTGCCTTAAATATAACATTAGCATCTCAGTCAGCCCCAGACATTAGAAAAAATTAATTACAAACAGGCCACAGAGGAGTTACTAAAAAAACTGGCCAAACTAGGTTATTGAGTCTCTGCCAAAAAGGCTCAATTGTGTTTGCCCCAAGTCATTTATTTGGACTACTTCTCACTGACAGAAGAAAAAAGAGCCTTGTCAAAAGCTATTCTTAAAATCCCCAGGCCCAAGACTAAATGCCAGGTTCATGAATTCTTGGGCATGTTAGGCTATTGCAGCCTCTGGTTACTAGGGTTTGCAGAGACAGCCCAGTCCTTGTACCTCTACATGGGAAGAAATCCCACAGAAGGTTTGGTATGGACCCACCAAGAAAAACAGGCATTTAAAAAGCTTACACAAGCTCTTACCTCTTCACCCAACAATACTTGGGCCTATGGAAATGGCCCGTTGCCTATCTCTCCAAGAGACTGGACATAGTGGCAACTAGGTGGCCTAATTGTCTAAGGGCTGTTGCTGCTACTAAATTAACTTTTGGAAAAAAGCTTCAAATTATAGCCCCTCATGCAGCGGAGAGTCTATTAAGGAGTCCTCCAGACAGATGGTTTTCAAATGCCAGAGTGGTTCAATACCAAGTCTTGTTGCTGGACCCTTATACTGAATTCCTAACCACTGAAGCCCTCAACCCTGCCACATTCCTTCCTGATGACAACCCCAAGCTGCCTCTACACAACTGCCTGGAAATGTTAGGTCCACTACCTGCCTGAGAAAGACCTCACAGATGTGCCCCTGAAAGACCCTGATGCGACCCCCTTCACTGATGGAAGCAGCTATGGAAACTGAGTTGCTGGGGTCACTGTGGTCATGGAAGACCAGGTAATATGGGCACAAGCTCTGGGAATAGGGTCCTGTACACAATAAGCTGAATTGAGAGCCCTCACCCAGGCCCTCAGATGGGGAAAGGACAAGCGAGTCAGCATCTACACTGACAGCAGGTATGCTTTTGCTACCCTCCATGTTCACAGGCTATTTACCAAGAACAGGGTCTTCTGACCACTGGGGGACATAAAATCAAAAATGCACAAGAAATATTAGATCTTCTCATGACAATGTGGCTGCCATTAGAGGTAGCAATAATTCACTGCAGGGGACATCAACCAATATGCCAGTTGCCAGAGGAAATCAACTTGCTGATAAAACTGCAAGAGAGGTGGCACTAAAACTAGTGGGGCCACTACAGATTTTGCCTGTGTTACCCCCCAGGGTCTTAGAAAGACCTATATATACCAAATCCTATTTGGCCATGGCAAAATGACTAAAAGCATCCTTAACTCCAGAGGGGTAGCACCAACTGCCTGACTCAAGGATTCTGCTCCCTGAAACCCTTAGATGGGAACTGATTATGCTTACTCACCAAGGTGCTCACTTAGGGGAACTAAACTGACTGAGTTGCTCCAAAAGTCATACTTTATCTCAAACCTCAAAGGAAATTAGCAAAAGATGTCTCCAATGTGCTCAAGTAAGAGCCTCCACTGAAAGTCATCACCATCTCCAGGGAACCTCCCCAGGAGAACATTGGGAAATAGACTTCACTGACATGGGACCTGGAAAAGGGGGATACAAATACCTCCTAGTTCTAGTGGACACCTTCACTGAATGCCAGAAGCTCTTCCAACTAAGGCTGAATCTGCTATTGTAGTGACAAAAAGCTCCTCTCAGAGATAGTGCCCTGATTTGGCTTGACCTTAACTCTGGGGTCTGATAATGACCCCGGCTTTTATAAGCCAGATAACCCAAAGACTAGCGATAGCCTTAAAGGTTAATTAGAAACTCCATTGTGCCTACAGACCTCAAAGTTCAGGACAGGTAGAAAGAATAAATAGAACCTTAAAAGAGACCATTACTAAACTCAAATTAGACACTTGCAAAAACTGGGTGAGCCTCCTTCCCTTTGGTCTCCTAAGGGCCAGATGTACTCCCTATGTTAAAGGAATAACTCCTCATGAAGCCATGTACGGCCACGCTCCTCCCCTACTCCCAACTTGGGGAGGAACTGTCAACATCCTTTTCTAACACGGAACTTCTCAAGTCCTTACAGGCACTCCAGTCCTCTCTCCAGGCTGCCCACCGCATCTTTAAAAATCATCAGTCTCCACCAGAGAACTCTGATGGGCCTCCAGCTGTACCCTCTGACTCCTCAATGTAAATCAAGAAAAAGGACCCTAACAACCTAAAAGCACGCTGGGCCAGGCCCTTCACTGTGATCCTGAGTCTCACATCAAGCCCATGGCAGCCAACAAGGAGACTTCAGAAGAACTCAAGACCCCCTAAAGGTCAAAATTGTGCACTGATCCTAAAACTGTTTCCTGTTTGGTTCTATTTCACAGGTTTTGGGTGTGCAATTCCAGCATGCCATTCCCCTTTTCCCCAAACTTGGTGGGTATCATGGTCTCATGATGAAAAAGGTTGGCCATAAATCAAACCACTGGGATGCCCATCCTCACTTTTGATTTGTGTTCTCTATTTGGGGACACTTACTGGGAAAAAAAAAAAAAGCCTGGTCATGCCTCCTATAGATGCAGTACTCAATATCTTGAACTAGGGCTAAGAAACACCCAGTTCTATGTCTGCCCTTCCAGTAATGACCTGGGGACATGTGGAAACCATCATGACTATTACTGCTATACATGGGGTTGTGAAAAGATTGCTCCTTGGGTAGACTCAGATCCATTCTTAAAAATATCTCAGGAATGAACTAAATGCAAGATCAACAGATGCAATAAGATAGTTTTAAGACCTCAGAGAACTACAGATAGATCTTGGTTGGGAGGAAAACCTGGGGACTCAGATTTTACATTTCAGGAATCAACCCAGGTGCACTCTTTACAATCCAGAGCAGGCTGGGACACCCTGATCCAACTACCACCCCCTTTGGCCCCTGGGGTCCCTAGAAGGTCTTGCTTTGCCTCTGCAGCCTCCTCCAGTCCCCCAACATACTTCTGCTCCTCCAGGAACAGTTACCCTACAGCTCAGTTTCTGTTTGTGCCACCAGAGTGACCATCCCGAGTGTCATATATTCCCCTAGTCAACACCTCCAGGCACCCACTGGATCTTGGTTTGCTTACACATCTGGAATCACCCCATGCATGTTCCATCATGTCATGGCTCAAAACCCTCCTGAACTTTGTGTCCTGATTCACATTTTCCCCCAGGTATATTACTACTCTGGTGAGGGAGGACAGACACATCTAGAAACTCCCAGCCTAGACTGTTATAAAAGAGCCATCTCTGTCCTAGTGCCTGTACTCCTGGGATTTGGTGTAACAGACTCCACTGCTGTGAGCATGGCTGCATTAGTCACCTCAGATGCCAACTATAAAGACTTGAGTATCCAAATAGATAAAGATTTAGGAACCATAGAACATTCCATAAACAAATTAGGAGACTAAATTCCCTGGCTGAAATGGTCCTACAGAACAGATGAAGATTAGATCTCATTTTTAAAACAGGGAGGCCTCTGTTTAGTGCTTGGAGAAGAATATTGCTTCTACACCAACCATTCTGGAGTGGTTAAAGAAAGTCTCAGTCAACTTAGAAAGCATCTACAAAGCAGAGAACAAAGAAAGCAGAGAGAAAATTGGTATGAGCAGCTATTCGGCTTCTCTCCATGGCTAACTACTTTAATTTCAGCACTCATTGGGCCCCTGGCCTTACTCCTGCTCACCCTTGCCATCAGTCCCTGCTGTACTAATTGCCTGACTAGGTATATACAAAAGAGAATTCAGACTGTCAAAATCATGGTGCTTAGGACCCACTATCAGTCACTCAGGGAAAACTGAGGACCCTGAGGAAACAATGATTTGATTCCCCCATAAAACCAGTGGGGAATGTTGTAGGCTGACATAATAGAAAAACTACTGAACCCTGTCTGTACCTCCCCACTCCCTTGCTTGTGAGGCTACCCCACCTTGAAAATGTAACTTAGTTCCACATTCTCAGGCCTGTTCGGTGCACCATGCCCCAGCAGGTATGCCAATCAGGATGTTATAGAAGTATGTTTAATTGTAATCATTGTCAACAGGGATGGCAACCAAGATGTTATAGATGTATGTGTAATTACAACCATTGTCAACAGGGATGGCAACCAGAACGTCATAGATGCATGTTTAATTGTAACCATTGTCACTGGGGGTATGGTTATAATACATAAATACCTAACTCTCCCTTCACTCGGCA